>CM054131.1:78340277-78355442 GCA_028751855.1 Ambrosia trifida | reverse complement strand
TAGTGTAGCGAGTTGACTAATTTACAGTTCTCGAAAAGTTGTGGCTTTTAAATAAATATCAACTGAAACTGTCATTGTGACTTGAAATGCCAAGACAATGGCCCAAGTTAGTTTCATGAGGTTAAGTGAAGTGGAGATGATACGTGTGTGACGGTATGATTAGGTTTCGGTGGCCAAAGTGTTTAGTATATAAGTTTAAAAATGGCATTGGATATTCAGACATTAGGGTTTGCTAATCAGACATACTCCACGGACCTCCACAGGACGTGGAGGGCCAAACAAGGCAAAAAGACGGGCCGTGGGGGTCTCCACCGACCCGATATGCTCACCAATGATTGGTAATCATTTACCAATCATTGGCAATGATTGGTATTTGTGAAAAAAAGTGTAGCGTGGGTGTTTAAGATGGGTTAGAGATGTGAATATGAATGTTTGGTTTTTTATAAATGTTTTTTTTGTTATTTGTATAATATGATTTTTTATATGGATGTTATTTTTAAACATTAACGTTTATGTTGCTGAACAAAACAAAACATAAGATACGAACAATAAAACAAAATAAAGCATAATATTCAACAATTTACATACAATAATATTATCCAAATAAAGAAACAACTAAACATAATAAAGCATATTGTTTATACAATAATAACATCCAAATAAACAAACAACTAATGACCCAACCCCTGATATACACCGGACGGATCGAACTGTTGACTGCTAGACGGACCGACCTGCTGACTGCTAGACCTCCCCACCCTGAAAAGTACGCGGCGCCAAACCTAAATGTACTCGCCTCTCATTCTCGCTCTCCAACAACCACCGCATATCAGCCCACATCTCCTGCCGAATCTCATCCCGCATATCCCGCATCTCCTGCCGAATATCAGTCCGCATCGACCCCATCCGATCCAGAACCTGCTGAAGTAGCTGGTTCGTGGTATCAGGCAACCTAACGACGTGATAAACGCGGGCAGCATGCTGTCGGGCATCAGGGGGAACATCCGCCATCTCTACATCCACCGGTGGATCGCCGTCGCCAACGTGTGGCATCTGAACCTCCTTGGCAAGCGGCCACTCAATATGTACCAGCGGCTGTGGTACAAATGCTCGCCACGGTCGCCAGCTTGACCCCAAGTGTGCTCAAGGTTGTATTCGTATAAGTCTTCATTAGGAGAGTTACACAGTCGAGCCCAAGATGACAAAAATATATCCCAATCTTCTTTTGAAAATCCTGCTTTATAATACTTTGCAATATTTTGTTGAATATGCCACCTGCATAACAACAACAACAACAACAACAACAACAACAACAACAACAACAACAACAACAACAACAACAACAACAACAACAACAACAACAACAACAACAACAACAACAACAACAACAACAACAACAACAACAACAACAACAACAACAACAACAACAACAACAACAACAACAACAACAACAACAACAACAACAACAACAACAACAACAACAACAACAACAACAACAACAACAACAACAACAACAACAACAACAACAACAACAACAACAACAACAACAACAACAACAACAACAACAACAACAACAACAACAACAACAACAACAACAACAACAACAACAACAACAACAACAACAACAACAACAACAACAACAACAACAACAACAACAACAACAACAACAACAACAACAACAACAACAACAACAACAACAACAACAACAACAACAACAACAACAACAACAACAACAACAACAACAACAACAACAACAACAACAACAACAACAACAACAACAACAACAACAACAACAACAACAACAACAACAACAACAACAACAACAACAACAACAACAACAACAACAACAACAACAACAACAACAACAACAACAACAACAACAACAACAACAACAACAACAACAACAACAACAACAACAACAACAACAACAACAACAACAACAACAACAACAACAACAACAACAACAACAACAACAACAACAACAACAACAACAACAACAACAACAACAACAACAACAACAACAACAACAACAACAACAACAACAACAACAACAACAACAACAACAACAACAACAACAACAACAACAACAACAACAACAACAACAACAACAACAACAACAACAACAACAATATTTTGTGAGATGTACTACCTGCATAACAACTTCGAAGCTTTTGGGAAAACTGTATTACATGCTTTCATTAGAGCTAGATCTCTATCTGCAATAATTACATGTGGTTTCATACACACTTGCAGCAAATCTTTGAGCCTCTCTAGCACCCATACGTAGTTACTCGTTTTCTCTTTAATGATAAATGCATGGGCGATACAAAACGACTTGTTTGTTGATGTCACACCCACAATTTGAACAAACGGGATTCTATACTCGTTCGTTTTGTAGGTGGCGTCGATCAACAACACATGTGGGAAGGCACGCCAGAGATTGTACAAGACCCGATGTACAAAGAAAATATCCTCAACAACATCTGTCTCCGGATTCTGCCGGGTGTAGTATGCAAATTTCTTTTCAACTAAGAGACTCTCGAGTATCTGCATAACAATAATAATAACAATAATAATATTTATATTTAATAATAATATAATAATAATATTTAATAATAATACATTCATTGGAGTTTGGTCGCCGTACATTGTGTGTTTAATCTTGCTTATGGTATTGTGTATGTCTCGTAGCAGTGGCGAATCCAGAATTTTATTTGACGGGGGGCACAAATTGAGCTAGTTAAAAAAAACGGCTTAAAATAAGTCGGGCCAAAATAGATTGGGTAAAACCAATCACATTTAACCACTTACTGATATTACAAACTATTTATATTTGTTTACTTGATAATACGATAAATTTGAAAACTTTTGGAAACCAAACAAACAAAAATGTATCAATTTGATTGGTTATTTCTTTGTTAAGTTAACTAATAAAAAAGATCAAATAAAAGTTCATTATATAACACATTAACAAACGTATGAATAAAATTATGAAATATATGAAATCAATGTTTTTAAAACCGGACACATTACTAATCGAATTGGTTGAACTGGTTTTAAAGACAAAATAACTTTATAAATAATTTTAATACACCTTAAACTAACAATATAAATAATTTGAAGAAAAATAAAAAGTTAAAAACATATAATCATTAAATCAAATATAATAAACAACCTAGTTACTATACCTATTATTACTAGACTTTGACTTTTCATTTACTTATTACCTTCACTACCTCACTGTGTCCCTTTTACAATCATTTTGCCTCCCTGTATATCTCAAGCACACCATAATCCCTATTATTTGAAGGAGGAAACCGACTGAAACTCTAAGATCCACAAGCTGGTGCCATCGATCTACAAAGTTGCCGATTTCAAGTAAGAATTACTCCCCGATCTACAAGGCTGCGCCGAGGATCTGCAAGCCATCGTTCCTCTTCATCCGGCGGACGGTGGGCACAGGCCCACCGTACTTAAACAGTAAATCCGCCCCTGTCTCGTAGAATGCATACACTATTCGGGTTTTGTTCTCTAATAGCCAAATGTATGTTTGATGGGTCCATCCCCTGAAAATAAAGCCTTTCCACCATCTTTTCGTCAATATTTTAGGGAATGAAATATATATTTACAAGCGTTTTGAGTAATGAAAACAAAAAAGTGCCAAAGGATTTTTTTTTTTTGCTAAAAAAATTAAATAAATTTCCTAAGTATCAAGTGTATAAGAGTAAACATCAGCACTCTTACATATGTAACAAATGAACTTTTGTTTTTTAAATTCCTCCGTCACTATGTGTTTTTGTTTTGTGTTTTTTTTTGCTTAAAATGCTTGAAAATATGCATATTACATGTCTTGAATTTTTTTATAAAAAAAATCGATTTGTTGCATAAGAGTTTCATGCGTTTTCACGTTTAAATACATATATAGAGAGAGAGAGAGTATTGGGTGGTGTCTAAACTTTGTTCTTAAATTGTACTTTGTAGTTATGATAAAAACAATCAAATCCAACCTCCATACCTTTATCACATTTGTAGATTTCAACTCTTTATTTTGAACACACTAATAATGTTCATACATTATCCCCTTCTATGTAGTGCATGGTTAATGTTCATACATTATCCCTTCTATCTAGTGCACAAACTATGATGTGCTACTAATGTCATCTCATATTCTTAGAAATGAAATTACAACATGTTGTATGGTGATGAAATAAGCTAAAATCAAGGATCATAAGTAGTTACATTCTCTCATTTTTTGTTATCACATCAAACACATAATTATGTATTTACTTATTAATAAATAGGCTCCAACTCAAGCTTCATGTAGCGAGCTCGAGTATACTTATTATTTATAATAGTATAATAAATTTTAATATAATGTATAAACACATATGACATAATATGAGGCAAGCTTTGGCTTAGCACGACGACACACTACTAGAAAAATACCCCTATCTTGACACACATTTTATGACACGCACTGATTTATGACACTAAAAAACGTGTGTCATAAAAAAATTGTCATGTTTTAAAAAAACTAGTTAATTAATGACACACTTTTTTGTGTGTCAAGAAATGCAATGTCAAGAAATAAAAGATATGACACTATCCAATTTTGTGTGTCATCCTTGGTGTCATATTATATATTATATTATAATAATAATAATAATAATAATAATAATAATAATAATAATAATAATAATAATTATATATATATATACATTTATCAAGGGGTTTGTGCAACTTTTTTTGTACTCTAATGTACAACACTTAGATGCATTATTCTAGGCTCTTCCTCTTAACACCACCATACCCTTTTTTTTTATGTCACTGTCTCTCTCTGTAAAATATTGCTCTTCTTCCATCTCTCTCTCTCTCAGCTCTATCTCTCTCTCTCTCTTCGACATTCTCTCTCTTTAGATCATGTTGAGGTTAAGTGGGTGGTGGGTGCGTCGTCCGGGAGTAGCGCCGCCGCAAGCGACGGCTTTCTTTTTCGAGTTAAAAACAGTTCGATCTTCGTAGGTGTTCCATTGTTTAGTGTTTAGCGCCATTCTGATGTGGTCGTCGCCTCTCCCTGATGGTTCCGCAGGTTAGCAATCTATGATTTTTTTTTGCTGGTATAATTTATTTTTAGTGTGTTTGATTTGGGGCTATGTTATGAGATTTGTCTTGAAGGCCATGAAAGCTTTGAATCTGGAGAGGGGAAATTAGGGGTTTTTGGGCTTTACAAGTGATTGAATGATCTATATCTGTCTGTTGATTGCAGAAATTTGGGGGCGCATTGACAAGGGGTTTGTGGGTAGTCAAGTAAAATCTTAACGGAAAAGTTGTGGTTAAATTGTTAATTAAAGTATTTAATGGAAAAAGTTATGGTTAAATTGTGTTGTTGACATCTAAATTCAACCTGCAACTAATGTCTTTCTGATATGTTGTTTTAAGTTAAATACAAATTAGAACTATAGTTCTTATTTGCTACATAACATGACTATCTGTTTACTTAAACACTTAAACCGAACGTTTGATTGGACGAATATCACTAAGCCTGCTTTAATTCAAATTTGTCTGAATATGATGCAATCCAAATTATAACATCATTTGTTAGATTAAGATTTAGCTGATTATAGTTAAAAGAGAAGGAGGAATGGTTTGTATAAAGAAAAAAAAAAAAAGAAAGGGGGTGTCACCCTAATGATGACTGTGGCGAACGACGTGTTGATTTTGGTGCCTTGCTTCCCCTATCTGAAATGCTCCGCCAACGGCGGCATTGATGGTGGTGGTGAAATGCTTATGATCTTTGGGTTTCGCCCCTGTTCTCTCTCCCTCTTTGATTAATTCCTAGCAGCCTTATCTTGCTGGCTATGGACTACAAAGAACATGTAATCGTAAGTTCCATTAGTGACATTCCATTTTCTTTGAATAAATATATTGATTATCTATTTCTGCAAATTTGTAGTTAAAGATGTAGTTTGTTTGTTTCGTTTGAGTGAAAACAAAGGCTTTGCTTTTACATGGCAGTCAACAAAAGACTGAACATCTAATCTTTGTAGTCTGCATACAATGTAGCCAAATCTTTGAAGACAAGAAAGAATTACAAAAAAGTGTTCAACTAAATTGGAATAGTCCTCACTCCTCAGGTAACTATATAAACAATTAGCTCTCAATCATTATTTTTGTATATAATCACTTGGACATTCTGCTACAATCCAGGATCTCAACAACTAGAACATGCTCTACAAGTTACTTTGGAAATATTACATGATCTATTCTAAAACTTCTTATATAGTTCTTAACAAAATGCTATATTTTAGTAACTAAATCAATTGTAAAAACTGCAACCCGTAAGTTTCGTGTAGTAATAAGGTTGCAAATTGATTTTCGTAGAGAATTTACATGAGCGAGTTACAACCTCGGCACTACAATTTTTTTACCGCTCTGTGCTAGCAGCCACCATATAAAACTATATTTCTTTGAATTTGAATGCAGTGTGAATCAACTCTGAATGCACAGGCCGCAAAGAAGTTTGTGGAAGAAAATTAGATATTCACAATGGAAGTTTGCGTTTGCTATATCTAACTGCTCTTTATCATTCCTTACAAGCCGCCACTGCACAATTTTTTTTTGCTTCTTTAATTCTACTTGATGTTTTGTTTCATGGTTGTTCTTAAGGACACTTTCATAATTGTTTCCAGGGTTACTGGACTCAAAATTGAGCTTCTAGGGGAAACATCTATAGCATCAACTATATCGTATCTTGATAATGCATTTGTATACGTCGGCTCAAGCTTTGGAGATTCCCAGGTATGTAAACATTCAGCATATAGTTGTTTCTTGTTACCCAGGTATGCATTTGTATAGCATCAACTATATCGTATCTTGATAATGCATTTGTATACGTCGGCTCAAGCTTTGTATACGTCGGTTTGTATATTGACTTAGAGAGACAAGGTCAAGGGCAGGTTGTTACTTGCTCAGGAGCTTATAAAGATGGTTCTCTTTGCATTGTTAGAAACGGGATTGGGATAAACGAACGAGTCAAATTCTAGTCACTTTTGGTTTCTTAAAACAAAAACCATCGCGAACCTTAACCTTTCATCTTATTAATTTAATTGTGTCTCAGGTTGGGGAGGAGTGGAGGCTTACTCGGATGCGGATATTGATTATGTTCGTGAAGAATGGTCGGGTTATGCCTCGACCTTCATTTTCAAGTTATTATCCGTATGTTTAGCCTTACTCATCGACTAATGTAATGTATTGACACAATGTTTCTGTAACCCTTGATACTTATGGTAGGATTCGACAAATGATTGTAATGGATTTGGTGGTATATATAATATATGCAGTTTTATTATCAAATTTATTGATTTTGTAATTATAAATTTAAATATAAATCCAGGGATATTAGCCATATTGCAGAATTTTTTTTTAGGTAAAAAAAACCATGACACGCAAAATGAGTGTCATAAAGGTGTGTCAAGAATGTATGTCATTAAAGAGTGTCATGAAAGCGTGTCATAAATGCGTGTCAAAAAAGCATGTCATAAAGGAGTGTCATAAATGCGTGTCGTTAAAAGATGACACGCGCCTGCATGTCATAAACTTTTCTTGACATGTTCTTCCTTGACACTTTTTTGTGTGTCATAAACACCCTTTTATGACGCGCAATGCGCGTCAAGAAAGGGGTATTTTTCTAGTAGTGACATCTTGTATTTGTACGTAGCATTTGTTAATTTTCTTAAAATTACCAAGACACGTAGGGCCGACTCTATGTTGAGTTGGCCATAAAAACAACGCAAACGTATATTTTAATCAACTCTTTACTAAACACGATGATGGGACACTAGGGCCAGTTAAGACTTATTCATGTAGTTTAAACTACCAATCCGCCATCCTTGTCATGAATTGATTGATTATGATATCTTGTGTCACGTAGAAATTTGTAGTCGCAAATTAAGATTTTTTTTTCCAAAGTTATATTAGTAATTAATATTAATTCTTTAAAACCGGTATGTTATAAGAAAGATAAATACTATATTACTTGCAAAGTTTTATAAACATTATTACCTGTTTGTGTAATTTTTTCTATCAGAAATACTACATAGTTGACTTGACGGAAGCTTACTTCCTCACATTCAGATATCATTTCAACATATTGTATTGTATTTGTAGCATTTGCTAACTTTTTAAAAAAATATACCAAAGACAAGTAGGGGGAATCTATGTTAAGTTGGCCATAAAAACAACGTTAACATGTATTTTAGTTAACTCTTCATTAAATACGGTGATGGGACACCAATGGCCCGATAAGACTCATTCATATAGTTTAAACTACCATTCAATCATTCTTGTCGTGAATTGATTGATCATGATATCTTTTTTCATGTAGAAATCTATAGTCGCAAATTAAGATATTTTTATTCCAAAATTATATTAGTAATTATATAAGTTCTTTAAAAATAAAGACTATGTTACTCGCAAAGTGCTATAAACTTTATTACCTTCTTGTGTCATTTTTTCTATGAGAAATACTACATAGTCGACATGACAAATGCGATTTGTATTTCATGTATTATAAACTATAGTGGTAGTTACTTGTTTGTTTTCGTGGGGTTTGGTCTATAAATGCGCGTTGCCGTGGGACTTGGTATCACTATGCTGGTATTGAACCTATAATGTTACCTAAAGTAGCATTACCCCAAAAAGCAAGAATTGGTATACATGACGGTACCAAAAATGATCGGTACGGTAGCAGTTCAGTACGGGTGTTATTGTAGTTCCAGTTCGGTTCTTTAAAATAAAGAAAAATACCCCTTATACCGGTATATCGGTAACAAAAGTACCGGTACCGGTTCGGTACGAGTCTGTCTTAGCCGATATAATTTATTTATTATTATTTGAATTCTTATTTTATAGATAGACATGATCTCTCGAGTATTTTTATTGTGATTATGTTACCATATTTAGAAATTGGGCATCTTTGTATTCTCCCTATTTAAAGGGTTGTTTCTTTTTAATGAGATCATTAAGAATTCCATCCCATAAACACTTTATGGTATCAGAGCTTCGGTTTTAAAAGTTTTGATTTTTTTTTTTCGATTCCCTATCTCTTTTCGTTACCTACTGTGCCGCTGGTCATCATGACCAAAACTGATGAACAATCGTCATCATCCAACACCAAACCCACACTGGCCCTTCATCCGTCGTATTGAGTTAACAACATTCAGCCCAAATACGTACCCTCGATGGTAATTCAGTCACGTATTCATCTCGGGTCATGTTATTCAAGTTCCATGTTATTTCCTATCGCGTGCTCGACCATATCGACTCAACTGACGCATTGGAATATGGATCCGTCGTACCCTATTTGGAAAGAATTCGATGCTTTGGTATCCCAATGGATTTATAGCATAATCTCTGATGACCTTCTCAGCTGAATTCTTGACACAGAAGAATTAGCTCGTACCACATGGTTAAAGCTCGAAAAGATTTTTCTCAGCAACATGCAAGCAAAAGTCGCCATTCTAGAGACATGGTTCGTAAATCTTACCCTTGCAGCCTGTAGTTCAGTCTATGACTACTTTACAATTGAAAGATCTCACCAACCAGCTCAATGACGTAGGCCGTGACATTTACACGTTTCCTATACTTTATTGTATTTACATTAATAGTCCTTTTATTTTGATCATTTTGAACTTTAATAAAATGTTTGAGTTGCGTTAATCGATACAACCATGTTTGATTTGTGCGTTGTAGTAATCTACGTATCCCTAATCACTAATTAAATGTGCATCGTTTGAACGATTGGAAACTTTTATTCTTTCCAAGTTAATATTGATTTTAAAATTTTATTTTAAACGTATATTAAACTCATCAAGGGTTTTGTGGAAACGTTAAAGTTTTAAGTCGGAACTTATAAGAACATGATGTATTTAATGTAAAAGTTATAAAAATTTAAAAGGTTTAAATAATAGAGTTTTAAAAAAAACTTAATAAGTTAAACATCATTTTTTTAGGTTGCATTTAAAAAAAAGAAGAAGGATGTTGTGCGTTTTTCCGGCGGGTAACCGGCAGGATCCAGTGAGGAGCATTGGTCGACCTTTAATGCGTGTTATCAATCGGAATTAAATCCCAGGCGTTTCTTCATCCTTGTCCTTCAAATTCCTATCATTCGTACGAGCTTTAAATGTGGTTTAATGTGTTTTAATCGAGTTTAAAAGCTTAAAAAGGCCTGAAAGATTTTAATCGAAGTTAAGTCGTATAAAGCAAGCCTCAATATAAATGGACCTTGCCATTTTTTTTCTGCATCTTTATACAACATAAACCCATGAAGAACACAACTTAAACACGTCTCAAAGCTTCAAGATCGACCCATTTATTTTTGGTTCATACATCTTCGTTTTTTATCTTCATACAACCTCTAAGTATATAATTTTGATGCCGTTTTGTTAGGTTTTCATCCGCCTATAAAAGCCCAATGAAATCAGATTCTATCTGTTGTGAATTTGAAGGCTTATGATTCAAGGGTTAGGGTTTAATATTACGGGGAAGATGATGAATAGTTTAGATACTTTAATTATGTTTTGTTTTGAGATATTATAACAAAATGCATTATAGTGTAGTAGTTGCATACATTTGGGTGTGGATCATAGACCCAGGTTCAAATCCCTAATTCAGCGGGACCGGATTATTTTTCCAGATTATAAATTTTTTCTTATTTATTTATATATAAATACATTTATATCTTATAATATTGATAGAACATTCATTTTTACTCCAACAATTATAAAAACTTAGGTGTAGTATCTTGACACATCATAGAAAATTACCATATTTTTAGTTTCTGGAAAATATCTTATTTTCGTAATTTTGTGAATTTAAATTGTCTTAATCATATTTCATTGCTTAAAATTTGATTTATAGCAATTTTAATCTCAATTTTTTTGGGTAATTATTTCCAAACATGATGAATTGAAATAAAATTTATTTGCCAAGAAAATAATTATTTTTATTGGTTTTCCTATTTTTAATCATTTAAATATGATTTAAATTCAATAAATCCATGTTAAATGTAAATAAATTGAAAAAAATTATGAAAAACTTATTTTCACTATTTTACATCAGAAAGTTATTATTTTTTCATCAAAATATTAGTTTTGGACCATAGCTAGATTTTTTAGTTTACTTATGTATAATTAGCCAAAATAAATAATTTAATTGAATATAAATTATAAAATCTATTTTATAAATATTTTTTATATAAAACAAAAATATTCTTAAGTGTAGAAAACATAAGTGTTAATAACTTAAAGGATAGAGGAGTATTTGACCCGGAAGACATGAGCCTAGTGATGTCGTGTGGATTAAAGGTTTCAATGACTTAAGTTAACTTTTATTTTAAAGGAAATAGGTCCCCGACGGATGCACCAAAAACTCGTTCAAGAAGAGATTTAAGTCAAACTTTAAGGTAAAACACTATTCAAGTTTTAAATTTATAAAATAAAACGATAGTTGCGAACTGTTCTAAACCCACACAATAGGCAAGTGTACCTATCGAGTGCAGTATAGATTTCCAGCAAGTACCGAGTATCGAACCCAAAGACACGACTTCCCCTACTCAGCCTTAAGTTGCTTTTTAATAAAAGTAAAATATAAAAGAAAAGAGAGAGAGAGAGAGAGAGAGAGAGAGAGAGCGAGAATGACCAGAGTATAAATCAATACCAAAAGAAGTGCTGCTTTGGGATCCAACTGTTCTTGGGACGGATTAATATTAATTACTTAGTGGTGTGTACAAGTGCGCACTTATGCTTAACAAGGAGTTGCAACAACATTCTCCAGAAGTTACTGTTTTCGCAAAATGAGCTGTGTTCTTGTTGTTTAATTGAGGGTCTCCCGAACTGGTAAGCTCACATATTAACAATGAGTGACGGAGTACTCAAGACTGTGTTAACCAAACCCCAAAGAATCCACCACCCAGTGTTGCGATAAAGAAATCTAATTATTTAAAACTTTTATGGACAACTTGCCGGTGGCCGGAGAATGACCGAACAAGCTGCCACTTGACATCATAGAAGAGTCGTGACTAACAAGAACACGTGCATCTCCTACTAGAATTAATTAACCTTTTAAAAAGTGAGTGGTCTATTATTAACTGTGCGGTAGTATAATAATGAAAGGAAATAAAGTCCGTTTCCTTCCAACATGGGTTCATCAATCTTTAACTTGCGCCAAAGCTTTCACAGAGACAATGAAGCTAAGTCATTGAATTAAGTCTTGACTTGTCACCAGGACCGAGTATAAAGACCGTACCGACCCTAAGTGAGATCTTTGATAGTAGAGGATTAAGCCACTAAGTGTGTATATTTCTACCCATAAATGGGTTATTCACTACTCACGAGATTAGGTTAGCTTATGAGTGCATGGGTTTTTACACACCATGGGTACACTCATAAGTCCTCCCACTTCCTATCAAGACACCCACAAGACCAAAGACTAAGTAATTAGTTACTTAATTCATCAAACAAAGTTTTAAGTAAAAAGAATTAAACAAGAACACAACACCACTTTAACAAATAAAAACTATATAATTCATACCAAGAAAGTCCTCACCCTAGCAACACTCTAATATCCTAGCCAAAGATTGGCATTACAACATGCACTCTAGATTGGGTGTTGGAAGAACACATAGTAGTGGTTGTTTTGAGGATTAGAGAGGTTTTTTGATGATTTATAGTGATCTCTCTCAAGCTCTCACTCAAGTAGTGTTTAATTATGGAGTGATCCCAAGCTCCAAAGGTCACTTACTAGACCCCCAAGATGGCTGGAATGAGAGAGAGATTCTGGTGGAAAGGATAGGTGAAGGGATGGATGAAAATGTGCGGTGGAGGCCTCTATTTTTAGGCAAATTAGCTCAAGCACGCCCCTGCTCATACCCTGGCACGCCCATGCTCGACAGCAGGTGCTGTTGCAGAGTCCTTACGCAGAAATGTCGCATGTTTTGTCTGGAATGCGCGTGCTCATGCCTTGAGCACGCCCGTGCTCACCTTCTTTTGTACCCTTGCTGTCAGTTTTGGTCAGTTTAAGCCTTGGGGAACACACTAGAGTAAAGCACGCCCGTGCCATATAGTGGGACACGCCTGTGCACACTTCAAAATGCTGATTTTGACCTTTGTTGACTTGTCGACCCGGAACAGTTGCACGGTCGTGCATGGTTGGAGCGCGACCGTGCTGCATCTAAAACTTCCCCGAAAGTATTCAATTCCTTGTCTTTCATGTCATTTTCCTGCTTGGCCTTAAAAACTTGCATGTAGGAGACAAGGTTGTTGTACCATGTACCCTTTTGTCCCCTAGAAGCTTGTTCTCCACTCAAAACGTGGCTTTTCTTTTCCTTTTTGCTTTTTGCTTCCTAGAACCTGCATTTATCTCATAGGAACGATTTAGATATATTTTATAAAGATAAAAGTGTAACGCCCCGAAAACCCGTTTCATTTAAAGACGTTGATAGGCGGGATTAATAAAATGATATTGAGTCAAGAGATTATAAGTTGGAGGGTGGAAATTGCCAAATACCCAAAGTCCATATTATTATTATTAATTAAGAGGCAAACACCAAAAACACACACCAAGTGTGTGTTTTGGTCGATCATCAGGAAGGAGAAAAAGGGGGTTTCAACCCCAACCCAACTACCAAGATCAATCTAGTAAGAAATCAAGGAGAAATCATTGCATGAGCCAGAAATGGATGATTTAAGGTCAATCAAACCCAAAGGTACCTTCTATTTGGTAGATTTTGATGTTATGATTCATTTTGGATTTGATGAAAATTTAGGGTGTATGTGAAAAACGTGAATCGAGGATGGATGAAGGTGTCTAGATGTTGATAGACACTAAAGGAACCATAATTCATGATACTACATAAGGCTATGCTTGATTCATGTGCTAATTAGATTGTTTTACACCTATGTTGGAAGTGGGTGTTGGTCTTAGTGTAATCCAAGATCATTCTTAATTAGTTATTGGATATTTTGAAAAGAAAGTGGTGATTTGCTATGTTGATAACTATGGAATGAAGGATATGTGGTGTAGGTAAATAATATGATGATTGATGTTATGAGCTATGAAACTAAGCATGAAATAATTGTACATTGAGCTTAGAATGTTGTACGCACACCATGTGTTCGATGAAATGTTTAGATGAACTTGCGTGCAAGTAATTGATGAGAATGAATGGAATATGATGATTGTAGGAAATTAATAGAAAGGATGTGTTTTGATGGAAACCATGTGTGAATTATAATGGATCGTATGTAGGTATGTATGTATGCACATAAGTGATCTTATGGTTGTATGTGTGTCCTATAATGTGTGAATTTGTATGCAAGACTCGACAAGTATGAAAGTAATGTGATAGTTGGTGCAATTAATAGTAGGTTAACATGGGGATTTCGTCTTAGAGAGAAGTCATGTGGGAATTAGTTGATTGTATGATTTGGTAAGAAGTATGCATTAGTAGGGTGTACACTATGCTTAAATATTATGATGTACACGATGTGTTGGTTAATTGGTGTGATGAATGATCTTGTATCTTAATGAGATGTGAATATGATGTTTATGGTGAATCTTATATGATCTAGTACATCAATATAGACATATGTTTCTAAGTAGGATGTTGGTATAGTTGGAAGTTGACTTTCTGGAAAGTCAACAATGTTAAAATAACATGGTTATGCTTCCCAAACTTGATTGTGTGATTAGAAACACTATGTGACGCATAACATGTTAAAACTATGAGACATATATGATAATAAGTGGTATCACTATGTGAGAATAAATGTGGTTGTGAATGTATGTTTTAGATATGATAGAAGTTGACTAATAAAAGTCAATGTGAGATTTGGTTGAGAATGGTTGTTAGTGTGTTATGATCATGTATGCTAACAATGATGTGAACATGATGATATGAAAGGATAGGAAGGATGGACTCAACCATGGGAAGCTAATGGGTCAAGAGGAGGCAAATAAACAAGCATGAACTTGGAGGACTTGAGGTAAGTGATTCCCGAACTTAACTCGTATCTATGATATTGAATTATGTTCACATAGAATGGGAATCTTGAAGGAGTACATGGTTTTGGTTATGGGTCAAGGATTCACATGGTAGTTAACTTGGACATT
>CM054131.1:78124736-78340177 GCA_028751855.1 Ambrosia trifida | reverse complement strand
TAATAAGAAACTCCTGTATATTTGGAAACAGCAAATTAGTATTTATGGTATACCCAAACGTATTTATTGAATATACTATTAAAATTATATCTCGGTATATATACAACAGTGTACATTGGTGTATATTCGTTTTTTCATTCATCATCATCACCAACACAAGATATACATTGGTGTATATTCATTTTTTCATTCATCATCATTCAACATCATTCAACATTATCAACACAGATATACATTGGTGTATAATGGTTTTTTCATTAATCATCATCAACACAGATATACATTGGTGTATATTCATTTTTTCATTCATCATCAACACAAATATACATTGATGTACACAGATATACATTGGTGTATATTCGTTTTTGAAGTGTACATTGGTGTATATCAGTTTTTTTTGTTCATTCATCATCATCATCAAACACATATATACAACGGTGTACATTAGCTATACATTGATGTATATCATTTTTTTTCTTTTCATTCAACATCATCAACACAGATATACATTATGATAAGAAACTCATAATTTTCATACATTATGATAGCTTCGTCCAACGTTCTAACTTGGCACCTACAAATGGTTTAACATCGTCTGGTGCAACAGGCGTCCAATATCTCGTCCCACCGGGAGACTCATATACGTTGCTCGACGAGGAACCTACAATAAAATAATGTAAAATTAAAAATGAATTTTATAATATTTAAAAAATATAGTTAGACATGCTACAACTCATATACGGTACACCTGTGTATATTGAGTAACACACAGGCTGTGTCATACTGCACATTCCATTTTTTTATAATGGAATATACACCTGTGTATATTTAACGTCAAACAAAATACTATCAGTTTATTATAACGTCTTTTACCACCTATAATACACTTGTGTATAATAATTAATAGATTTGTTGTTATACACTGGTGTATAACAACTAAGAAACTAAGAACAAATCTTATTGGATGTGTACAACCCCAATAACTATATATGATACACCAGTGTATAACTCTTTACTCATTCTAATTCTGTGCGTAAAATATGACTTACAGAATACAAACCAACTATTTTTCAAATCAATAATAAACCACACTATAAGGCTAATCCAAATAGAAATCACAAAAAAACATGATTCTCGCACGAAAAAACAATTAAAAACAATTAAAAACAATAAAAACAATACATAATACCTTGATTTTCAACACTATTTAGAAACAAAGCTTGTGATTGTGTTTCATGATCTTCTATCATATGAGATTGTGATTCAATGTTTTCATGTATAGAACTATTATCCATAACTTGGAAATCTGAATCGTTGGCCGATTTTAGATTCTTTTAAATCAAAAGTTTTTTCAATTCAATCAATTTAAATCTTCTGAATTCGACTGGAAGTTATTTCGATTCAATCGAATTCAATCGAACGTGATTTTTTTTTATTTGGGATTAGAGATGATAATAGGTTGAGAGATTTAAGGAAAGTAAAAAAAAACTTGCATGTTAATCGTAGGAAGTTAATTAACTGCCATATATAAAACTTTTAATTAAATTAAAATATAATATTTAATTGTCTAATTACATAACTACCCCCTAGATCAAGATCAAAGATGAATAGCTCAGATTGGTTCCTAAGTTCCTAACTAGGCTCTTGGTTCCTATTTGATCTTTTTCCTATATATATATATATATATATATATATATATATATATATATATATATATATAATATATATATATATATATATATATATATAGGTTTAGGTTCCTGTACAAATGGGTTTTTTTGTGAGAAGTGTAAGAAGCAATAGAAACTTGACATGTGGCAATCTTATTTATTTAGCAATAAGGGTATATTAGTCAATTTAACTATTAATTATAATTAATCCATTAATTTATTTTAGGCTAGTATCATGCATTTACATACATTTCCATTTTTATAAAAGATTATATTTTTTCTTCATTTTTTTTATTCAACGGTAACACCACAACATCAGCATAAAACACAACAGTATGATACAACTCATGAGTATAAAACACAACATCAATATAAACACATCATCATACAACAATGAGTATAAAACACAATAGATGCATGATAAAACACATCAGGAGCTGGTAATACCATCCTCTTTTCATGTAAAAAAAAACTTCGATTATAGGTTTTTTTTTTTTTTGCTCTGCGCCCCTTTCATATGATCCAATATCATCGTTTAAACACTCTAATTCAACCTTCTTCATGCTAGTCCCTATACATGCAACAAACAAAAGAAAAAAAAAACCCCAAAATGCTTTTTCGATTAGAAATGATGTGTTTTATCATCAACCATAATATTGAGTTATTCGAAAATGGTGTGTTTTATTATTAACCATAAGGGTGTTTTTCTAATGAACCGGTGTGTTTTATCTTCGTCATTTTATCTATAACACACCAGATTATTGCATTAAATCATTAACAATCACTACATGAGACTTAATGAATATAAAACTTACCTTGGTCCTCCAAACACACTGCAGTAACCTCTTATCATTTTCATCCTCTTTCTTGTAAATCCAAAAACCCTTTAATTTAAAACACCCAAATAATTCAATATTTGTTTCATTATTAGACTTATAGAAGAAAAAAATAGGTTTCAAATGCGTACTATGGTAGGTCATGAGATGTTCCTGGAAAGATTATAATCATCGATCTTCATCTTGGAAGAGAGAGAGAGAGAGAGAGAGAGAGAGAGAGAGAGAAAGCGAAAAAAATGGTAGTAGATTGAGAGATTTTAATGGAATAATTAATTATCTCTATTTTAAAAACAAACAAAAAGACTAATATACCCCAATCAGGTCAAATCTTTTAATTAAGTTTATAACACTTATTACAATTTTGCCACTACTCAATCTCAACCATCCATCTTTAGATCTAATGGACCAAAACACTTCTTACACTTCTCACAAAAAACACTATTTGTACAGGAACTCAACCCTATATATATATATATAATAAAAATTATTATTTTTTATAACCGTTACACCCCAACGGTAACTTAAATTTTTTTTTTTTAAACGGTCAAAAATATGATTCCCCCAATAATTGCAAGCCACCTGTCCCCAAAAATTGCCCCACGCCATCGACCCCCCCCCCCCCCCCCCCTTCCCGCCCCCATTCCTGCCCCACTCCGAGCAGCCTAAACAAGAAACATATCCAAAAACATAAATTCAGTATACGTGAATACTATACCCATTATGATTAGTTTATACACCAATGTACAGACTGAACAACAGGTTTACAAGAAAATCCAAGTATTATACACCACACCCTTTTAATAGTATAGAAGTATTATACACCCAAATCCAAAAATAATAAAAACCCCAATTCGTATACCCATTATTATTAGTTTATACACCAATTATTCAACCAATGTACAGAAGTATTATACACCCAAATCCATAATAATAAAAACCCCAGTTCGTTTCAAGCAACAAAACGACAATCAATCATCATAAACATACATGCAATATTATTATTCACTAAATATTGTTCAACATACTTAAGATTTTGCAATAAAAGACTCGACTAACCTTTGGCACGGCTACGGCGACTGGGAAAGACCGACGTTGACGGCCCGGAGAGGACGACTATTGACGGCGCCGGAGGAAGTTGATGGAGGGTTTATGTTTTGTGAATGATCCACCAATGGTGTTTTGTGTATAATGAGAGACCAGGATGCAAGGTTTTCAGAACCGGACCGGACGTCGAACCGGACCCCGGGCGGTTCACCGGTTCGACCGGTCCGACCGGCCCCACCGGTCCAACGAACCGGGTCAAACATGTATCGAAACCCAAAAAAATAATAAAAATAATAAAAAAAAAACGGTTCGACCCCTTATTTTCCGGTCCAACCGGCCGGTTCAGCGGTTCACAAGCGGTTCAGGTGCAGGGCGGTCCAAACACCCGAACCGGACCGATCCAGGCCCCGGACACCGGTCCGACCGGCCGGTCCGGTCCGGTTTTCAAAACACTGCCAGGATGTTTGATTTTTATGTGTATGTTATGGAAGGAGGAAATTTATATAAGGAAAAGAAAATATTTTTGATCAGATTATTGATAAGGAAGTTGTTAGCTAAAAAGTAGAATCATGATTATCTTTTAGAGATTCTAAAAAGTAGGGATCATCATTTTCACAGTTACAAAATATCCATTTAATTTTAAGGGAGGTTGGAAATATACACCCCCTATCTTAGAAAGTATACACCCCCTAAAAAACTTTTAAAAAGTTGTCAGTTTTTTCATTGATATCATCGAGAATTGTGAATGTGCATTAATTAATTATTATAGCTATCTATATAATAAATTAATACGCTCGGGTTGAATCCTAGCCTTAGAGAGTGTCTACTTGGATCCAAATTAGAAATGGGGCTTCATTACTTTTAGTATAAAAACAGTTGTTTATTTTTGTTTTCTCCATTTACCATCAACTCCAGTATAACTTAACCATTCTTCCTCCTACCTTCCTCATTGTTCTTTTCCATTATTTTCCAAGGTATCTTCTCCATCTCATCTTTGATTTATGATATTACATCAATTCATCTTCAAATATTAAGAATCCAACCATTAAATGAAAATGTGTAAAGAGAATTATCAACCATATATTACTTTTAAAATTTAAATTACGATCTTTTATGTTTTTAATGTAATTTATTTCAATTATTGATTACGATTTTGAAGTTATTCATTAAGATTTATAATCTTAATAAGATTATGATTAGTCTTTATTGCAATTAATAAGATTTATAATCTTACTATGTTTACGAATTTTGATTAGTCTTGATTGCAATTAATAAAATTTATTAAGTTTAAATGTATATGTAATTGTTTTCCCATTATATCTATTTAGTATATGTAATTGTTTTCTTAAGGTATACTGTCATTGGATGGGATAATTTGCTTGAATCAGAAGATATTTCTGTTGGTGACTATTGCGTCTTCAAATGGTGTCCAGTCCAACAAAGGCTGATTGTTACCAAGGTTGACACACAAGAAGTTATTAATTTATGAATTTAAATTTTGTAACATTCAATGTATTTATTATTGATTTGCTTATAAAGATTTTCAATCAATTCGTTAATTATACCATTTATTGTGTCAATTGACTTCCTTATATAACGAATTTGACTAACACTTACTTGTAACTAATTTGACCGTTAAATGTAGAATCACACAATTTACGTCCATTAACAATGAATGCCATAATCGAAATTAATGAATTCATTGAATTTGAATTGACTTTCTTATAACAAATTTAACTTCCTTGTAAAGTTAATTCTTCAATAAATTCGAAATATATACCATTGATTGTGTGAATTGACTTCCTTATATTTCGAATTCGACTTTGACTTCCACGAATTTGACTTTTAAATATAGATATAATAATTATAGCATTGATTGTAAATAATTGAATTTGACTTCCTTATATAGATTTTGACTTCCTTATAAATATGTATCTAAATTTATATGGTATATATAAGGATATAAATATATAATTATACCATTGATTGTAAATTGATTAAATTTAATTTTAAGTTGACTGCCTTATAAATTTCAAATTTTACTTTGACTTGGTTATAAATTTCGAATTTGGAATTTAATATGAATTTTCGCATTAAACAACCATTCCACTAATTACACTAGGGTATATTTGGGAATTTTCGCATTTAATATGAATTTTCGCATTAAACACGATTGACTTTCATTAATTACAGACGTTGTAATTCATAACATTCTAATGAATTCCATTAATTGCATAAAACAATCATTCAATTGAATATGAATTGAATGTGAATCAAATGGTATCCATAATTATGTTTGACCAATTGCATAAGGAAAAATTCGAATGTGATGTCCTAATTATACTCATTAATTTAAGTTGTTGAATCTGAATTTGACTTACTTGTAAATTTCGAATTTTAAAACGAATATGAATTTTGCATAAAACAACTATTCCATTAATTACACATGGTGTAATTTCATTAATTTCATAAACTCCATTAATTGAATATGGATTGAATATGAATCAAATGTATTTATTATTTATTTTGAGTTTGACTTCCATTAATTAGACTGTGTGTAAAATGAAACTTTCGTATAAATTACATTAATTGTATAAAACAACCATTCAATTAAATATGAAATTAATATTAATCAAATTGTACCCATAATTATGTTTGACCAATCGCATATAGAAACATCCGAATGTGATGGAATAGTTCTACTCCTTAATTTAAGTTTTCGGATCAAATGTATGAAAAGTGGTTTCATAAATCATCTAAATCCGGTATAATACCATTTGATTTTTTTCGGATCAAATGTACAAACAATTGGTTTCTGGATATTATTCGGATCAAATTCGGTAATCTAATGTTATGTTTCAATTTGAAAAGACTGAATTACAAGTTTTGTTCTTTAAGTATATACCTGATTGCAATGAATGTCCTTTAACTTTAAAATTGATTGGTTTTGTCCTTTATGTTTTAAAATCTTGCACGTTATATCCTTTATGGCTAACTCGGTTAGTTTTATTCGTTAAGTTTGGTCACGTGACCTGCACGTGAGGGCATTTTAGTCCTTTCATCACCCTTCTTCCCCAATTTACAGATCACACTCTCTCACTCTCTCTCTCTCTCTCTCTCTCTCTCTCTCTCTCTCTCTCTCTCTCTTTCTCTCTACACACACCCCCACCACCATCACCACCATAACCACCTGCGGCATCTCAAATCCTACCACCACTGTAACCTCACGAATTTTCCCGTTTATTTTGCATTAAAGTATTTCTCGATCCATGATATAAAGTCTAATTTATTTCTAAGTATTCTTATCTTTATCCGTGCACTCTATTTTTCTAAGTTCCTTTTATCATTGTACATAAAAAAAAAAATCTTCAATCATGACATATGTCCTATCCTAATTCTATTTATAAAATGACGATTTTATAAGACGGTGTTTTTTTTTATTTTCTAATTCAAACTAATGATATTTTTTTTATTTCTTAAATAAAGCCTTGAGTCAAATAGTTATAGTCCTAGTCAAAGTCTTAGTCAAACAGTCAAAGTCCTAGTCAAATAGTCAATTCATCATAAAACCTTACTTTATGGTGTTGACCAATTTTAATGGCTAATTGAATCCAAAACTAGTATAAAAACCCACCTATGAACCATTACACTTGCCACCTATAAATCGATTGTTTCAATCCGATTAAACTTTCCCTCATACTTTTCTTCTATAGTCTATTACTACTACAATTGAAGCTTTGATTATAAGCTCTTGTAATTGGCAACTTTGGGGCAACACATATTCTATTTTCACGAGACATAACATTTTGCTAAGGTGAGTTTTACATAGCCCCTTTTCTATTTATCACCATTTTTGGGGTGAAACATGTTACAACATTCTACATGCAATTCAATCATCAAAGTGTCTATGTGTTTTTCTATGTTGCATTATGTCTTAAACATGACTAGGGTAAGCACAATTCTAGCATAATCATTAACATTGATCAGCCGACGGTATACAATGATAGATCTATTGGACTGACAATCCCACCCGGATACGTGCCTCCTACAAAGGTAGCGTGGGTGATTGTTATCGCATAACATAATCGAGTGAACCATGAGCGTATGGGATGTACCACAATATAACAGTCACAAGGGTTGATTATGCACTCGATTTACTTCTAGTATGTTTTCACATATGGGCTAGACTTGCCATGACACTTGAATTGTACAAGTTTTATTCAATTATCAAAACCTATGTAATTCTCACCAACTTTTGTTGACCCAAAATATTTTCAAACTTAACATGTTTCAGGTTATAACATTGTCACACCCTCAAAATCCACTTGCGGAGTTTTACCGCGAGGCGCATGACAAACCAGGATCCAAACCAACGATCACAATAAACAAGTCTAAATGAATATAAATGCAATTTCAAAACATAGTTTAAAATCCCGTTTACAGCGGAAGCTTATTCAAAACAGTATCTCAACAATGAAACAATAGTTCAACGTTTATAAGACCATGCAACCCTAGTTAGACGCCGTGCAGACGCGTGCGCCCTAGTCCAGTCGTGCTACCTTAGCGACCTGAGAAAACATGTAAAAGTTTACGTCAGCACAAAAATGCTGGTGAGTTTACAGGTTTTGTATCCAAGTACCAAGTCAACCTGTCCATACTATAACAAATCGAAAACCAGAGTACGCTAGCTAGGCGTATGTTTTTTTACTACCACGATTGGAAAACCATTACTAACTCGAATACCAGATGTTGTGCCCGAAAAGTACCAGTTGTTCCTGTTGTTCCTGTTTGAGACAATATGCACTCGCCCGGCCCTCCAAGCCGACGAGCGGGGTTGGTCACTCCCAATAGCGCTATTCACATTTCCCCGTTGTGCAAACCCGCACATTCATGGTTCCCCCCGGGACTTCCAAAGATCGTGTAGTACACAATAGAAACCCATAGTATGACAGTAGTTACCAAATAATCGTTTTAACACATGTTTTCTCCCCCGAAAGTATAAAACCAGTTTAAAAGAGGGGCCGTAAACTCACCTTAAGTTGCGTTACTCCTTAACCCGAGTAAACTCAGCTGCTATGCTAGTCCCGTAAGCGGCGACCTAACATATGACAGTTACAAGTACTTAGACTAATAACCCGCAGGTTAATTAGTCCCTAGATGTCCAGACCATAACCAAGTTCGTTTGAAAACACCGTGACTGTTTAACTGACCCAAAGTGCAAGACTCGACATCCCATTGGTGACCCGAGACTCCCCGTGTTATGTTTATGCTCTCAAACATGAAATCATGCAATCACACTTAACATACGTTAACGCACACCAAGTTATAGCACATAGTTCACGTATCACCGAATTACATCCAAACATATGTTACCAAGTTATTAGATATGTTACGAGGTTCCTAGCATGTTACTACATGTCAAATCGGGTCTCGGAATGCTAATTTACACTTACAGCAGCAGTACACGCGATTAGGAAAAGTAAACTAGCATTTAGGACTGATTGCATATAAAAACTAGCAATCAGGGCTGATTGCATATAAAAACTAGCAATCAGGGCTGATTGCATATAAGTTCATGCGATTAGGGCTGATTGCATATAAGTTCATGCGATTAGGGCTGATTGCATGTAAGTTCATGCGATTTGGGCTGATCGCATGTAAGTTCATGCGATTTGGGCTGATCGCATGTAAGTTCATGCGATTTGGGCTGATCGCATGTAAGTTCATGCGATTTGGGCTGATTGCATGTAAGTTCATGCGATTTGGCCCTGATTGCATGAAAAACTGGCGATTAGCAATCCTAATCGCCTGTAACCTTGCTGTTCCAGTTTTTCGCGCGTTTAACGCCCCAAATCAGATCCAGAACGTGTGTAACTACCCAATATCATCCCAAACACTATCCTAAACATGTTTCAACCAAAACCCTTCGTTTTGCCTCGTATTATCAGCCCTGCATGCAATCACGAAATCCAAACACCATTCACATAGCATGCAATCATCATACTAACATGCATAGCAATAACCCTAATAATCAATTACTCAGATATTATCATCATAACATTAATATTATTCTGATTTAACCTAGTAACATGTTAATCCATCATTATGAATCATAAAAACCCTAGCTTTCTAATCATAAACACCCATAACACATGTATACTAGTTAGAATCCGATTAACAACCCTTACTAACGATTTTTAGAAAGCTTTTTCGTTTTAGAACAGGTCTGGACCATTAGGGATTGATTAAAAACGTTTATAAAGATTCATGGATGGAAACCAAACCTTAGAATTGTGAAAGAATAAAGGATTATGCTTGAATCCTTGTGTTTTGATCAAAAATCGCGTTCCAGAGGTTGTGTGTGTGTTGGGGCATGTTATGGGACGACTAGGGTTTGTATAATGAAGTTTATGAGGTCAAGTATGGTATTTATAGTCGTTTTTAGTCGTCCAGCACGTAACATGCGATTATGCAGCTTTACACGCGATCAGGAAGCCTAATCGCATGTAAGTTCATGCGATTGGGGCCTAATCGCATGAACAGTCATGCGATCAGTCCCCCTACTCGCCCCATATGAGCCTACTCGCCTCCCTTATGGGCGATTAGGCTTGCCTAATCGCCTATAGGGGCTGGTTTCTTGCGTTTTGTGCGTTAAACCCCGTTTTAACATATGTTAACACATATTCACATACCGACAAGTCACATAATGATTGTAAACACATAACACATGTAAATACACATATTCACCCTCGTTCACCAATTCCCGGGACTCGAGACTCGTATGTTCCGTATGCCCTGACGATCCTACAAGTCGTCACCGTTTGTACACTTGGTTAAGGACCGACATCTAATGAACCTCTAGACCAACATCCAATGATCCTCTAGACTAAACCGATAGTTCCCGAACCATAACCCGACTTAACTAACCCTGTTAAGTACGATATACGCGTGACTCGCTAAGGTAGACTTTCATCTAGACAACGTTGTTAACCATAATTTGCCGGGTGTCACATCATCCCCACGTTAAAAGAATTTTCGTCCCGAAAATTGCACAAGTACCAAAAGAACAAAAGAAATAACGAAGGGAACAAACAAAAGATAGAAACCAAAAGAGAGATTTACCCGAGTTGTCACATCATCCCCACGTTAAAAGGAATCTCGCCCCGAGATTCATTCAGCTGCAGAAGAGACATATCTCGACTCGAATGCTTCCTTAGGAAAGAGGTGAGGATATTTAGGCTTCATCTGATCCTCCCGTTCCCACGTATACCCCGGTCCCCGGTTCGAGTTCCACCGAACCTTAACGATACGAATCTTGCTGTGACGTAGGCTACGAATCTTGTAATCAAGGATCTCCACAGGTTCTTCCACAATCCGAAGACGATCATCAACCTTGATCTCTTCTAGTGGAACGATGAGAGACTCGTCAGCCAGACACTTCTTCAAGTTTGACACGTGGAAGACGTTATGTACGTTACCGAGCTCCGTCGGTAACTCAAGACGATATGCCACCGGCCCAATCCGTTCCAGGATCGTAAATGGGCCGACATACCGCGGATTGAGTTTGCCACGCTTCCCAAAGCGTATGACGCCCTTCCACGGTGAGACTTTTAGAAGTACTTTGTCATTGACTTGGAATTCCAATGGTTTGCGACGCTGATCGGCATAACTCTTTTGCCGGTCCCGTGCCGCTGCCAACCGGTTACGAATCTGTACGATCTTTTCCGAAGTTTCGTACACTAGTTCAGGCCCAGTGAGTTGACTCTCACCCACTTCAGCCCAACAAAGAGGAGAACGGCATTTCCGTCCGTATAGTGCCTCGAACGGAGCCGCCTTGATGCTCGTGTGATAACTGTTATTGTACGAGAATTCTACTAACGGTAGATGAGCTTCCCAACCCTTGCCAAAATCGATCACACATGCCCGCAGCATGTCTTCTAAAGTTTGAATCGTGCGTTCACTCTGACCGTCAGTCTGTGGATGATAAGCTGTACTCATGTCTAGTTGGGTACCCAAAGCCTTGTGCAAAGACTTCCAGAAGTGAGAAGTAAAATGGGAGTCACGATCCGAGATAATAGAAACTGGCACCCCGTGTTTAGAAACAACTTCCTTCAAGTAAAGACGAGCCAAACGATCCATGGTGTCGGTCTCCTTAATAGCAAGAAAATGGGCTGATTTCGTCAACCGATCGACAATCACCCATATCTTGTCATTCCCGCTTGGTGATTTAGGAAGTTGTGTGACAAAATCCATAGTAATCCGTTCCCATTTCCATTCCGGAATTTCAGGTTGTTGCAAGAGACCCGACGGTTTCTGGTATTCCACCTTGACCTTAGCACAGGTCAAGCATTTGCTCACGTATGAGGCTATATCCGACCTCATGTTTGGCCACCAGTAAAGCACCTTCAGATCTTGGTACATCTTATCCGAACCAGGATGAATAGAATACCGGGACTTATGAGCCTCATCAAGGACAAGCTCCCGTAGTCCCCCGAATAAAGGAACCCATATGCGTTCTGCGAAGTAGTGCAGGCCATCAGGCCTTCGCTCGAGGTGCTTGTCGGCACCGTGCATAGTTTCAGCTTTAAGGTTTTCCTCCTTCAAAGCTTCTAACTGGGCAGAACGGAGTTGATCAGGTAAGGATGAATGAATGGTGAGCTGCAATGCCCGAACGCGACGAGGTTTAGTTGATTCCTTCCTGCTCAAGGCGTCTCCTACAACATTCGCCTTGCCAGGATGGTACTTTATGGCACAATCATAGTCGTTCAGGAGTTCAATCCAACGACGCTGTCGTATGTTCAAGTGTTGTTGGTCGAAAATATGTTGGAGACTCTTGTGATCGGTGTAGATGGTGCATTTGGTACCGTACAAGTAATGTCTCCAAATTTTCAACGCGAATACCACGGCACCCAACTCCAAGTCATGGGTGGTGTAGTTCTTCTCGTGCACCTTGAGTTGATGAGAAGCATACGCAATCACCTTCTCGCGTTGCATCAACACACAACCGAGACCATGAATAGAAGCATCACAGTAAACAACGAAATCATCAGGGCCTTCAGGTAAGGACAAAATAGGAGCAGAACAAAGTTTAGACTTTAGTTCCTCAAACGCTGACTCTTGTGGTTCACCCCAGTCGAATTTCCTATCCTTCTGAGTGAGAGTGGTCAGGGGTTGAGCGATCTTCGAGAACCCCTGAATGAAACGACGATAGTAGCCCGCAAGGCCTAGGAATTGCCGCACCTCAGTTGGCGTCTTTGGTGCTCCCCAGTCCTTGATTGCTTCGATCTTAGCTGGATCGACATGAATTCCTAGTTCATTAACCACATGTCCTAGGAACTGAACTTCGCGTAACCAAAAGTCACACTTAGAGAACTTGGCGTAAAGTTGTTCCCGTCGCAAGAGTTCCAAAACTAACCGCAGATGTTCCTCGTGTTCGGTCTCGTTCTTGGAGTAGATCAGAATGTCATCAATGACTACAATGACGAACTTGTCAAGATATGGTTTGCAAACGCGGTTCATCAAGTCCATGAAAACCGCCGGTGCGTTCGTAAGACCGAAAGGCATGACCAAGAATTCGAAATGGCCATAACGTGTTCGAAAGGCAGTCTTTGCAACGTCAGCTTCCCTTACCCGCAACTGGTGATAACCGGACCTCAAGTCGATCTTGGAATAATAACTAGAACCCTGAAGCTGGTCGAATAGATCATCAATACGTGGAAGAGGATAACGGTTCTTGACGGTCAATTTGTTCAGTTCTCTGTAGTCCACACACAATCGGAAACTTCCATCCTTCTTCTTAACAAATAGAATCGGGGCTCCCCAAGGGGAAGAACTTGGTCTGATGAAGCCCTTGTCCAAGAGTTCCTGTAACTGGCTAGACAATTCCTGCATCTCGGGAGGTGCAAGATGGTAGGGGGCCCGAGCAATAGGAGCAGCCCCTGGTACAAGATCAATACCGAACTCGACTTGACGATGAGGAGGAAGACCAGATAAATCATCGGGAAAAACATCAGGAAACTCGCGTACCACCGGAATGTCGTCGATCTTCTTCTCATCACTAGAGGAAACAGATAAAAGCGCCAAAACGGCTGGATAACCCTTTCGAAGACACTTAAGGGCTTTCATGCTAGAGATGATGTTTAGAGGAACACCACCCTTGATACCGTACACAGAAAGGAATTCCCCATCAGGGAGAGGAATCCGAATAACCTTATCGTAACAGACAATCTCCGCGCGATACAAAGATAACCAATCCATTCCTACCACAACGTCAAAACTACCCAATGGTACCGGCATAAGGTCAATGGGGAACGATAAACCCGACAACTCTAATTGACACTCCCGAAGGATACTAGTAGCTTCAATCGTTTTCCCGTCAGCCAACTCAATAATATACTTGGTCTCTAATGGTACGGGTACTACATCTAGCAGTCGACTAACACCCATGGATACAAAACTCTTGTCGGCACCAGAATCAAATAACACACTAACAGAACGGTTATTGAGAAGAAACGTACCGGTGACTGTGTCAGGGTCCTGTCTAGCCTCAGCGGCTCCAATGACCAAGGCACGTGCATTTCTGTCGCCGCCCCCGTTGTTCCCATTACCGTTGTTCCCACCTTGCTTCAGTTTTGGGCAATCCTTCTTGTAATGCCCAGTGTCACCACAGTTGTAGCATCCTTGTCTTCCTGTAGTCCCCTGAGTAGTCGAAGCTGAGTTAGTAGTCGGGGCCTGGGTCGATGGAAGTGTAACCCGACAATCTTTAGCATAATGCCCTGTTCGCTGGCAGCGATGACAACGGTTACTGTCGCAGTTCCCTTGATGGTGACGTCCACACTTGTTGCATTTGGGCAGTTTCCCCGCATAACCACCCTGTTTGTTACCCAAAGAAGAAGAACCCCCATTATCAAACCTCTTACCCTGCTGAGTTGTCCCAGATCCTTTCCCGTCATTTTCCCACTTGCGCTTGTTGTTCTCTGGGGCCTTAACAGTCGAACCCTTCGCAGGCAAAATACCCTCGTTCACCTTTAAGTTGGTCATCCTATGTGCCGATCGGACTACCTCTGCATACGTAGGATGATTTCCCGCAGCCACTAACCCTGCAATTTCCGGTACTAACCCCGAAACATAGTGTTCAATCCTACGGTATTCTGGCACATGCAGATCGGGACACAGCACTGCCAACTCATTCCGCCTCACAGTATACTTCTCAATTTCCGACCCAGTCATCTTGAGGTTCCATACCTCGTGCTCCAGCTTCTGTACCTCTTCCCTCGGACAATACTCACGCTTCAGCAACTGCACAAAATTCTCCCATGGCATAGCATATGCCTCCCCAATACGCATATTCTGGGTGATGCCATTCCACCAAGTCAATGCCACATCCTGGAATAACGCAGCAGCATACTTTACCCGATCTTCTGGGAGACAGTTACACATCAGAAATACTGACTCCACTTTCTCCAACCACCTAAGCAAGCTCACCGCACCCTCAGTGCCAGAGAATTCCTGGGGCTTACAATCCCGGAACATCTTGTAGGTGCACATGGGTGGGGGTGGGTCAACAGGACCACCTGAAATGAAACGTATGAGAAACCACGAATAACGTAAACAAGGTTCACCAATGAGGCAAAGAAAATGGATAAATCAACTTACCACCACCGTTGTGCCCTAACTGAAAGGCAGCTTGGAGTAAGTTGTTCAGATCAGCCTGCGATAGGTTAATACCTCCACCACGACCACCAGCACCACCGCGACCACCACCACGTCCACCATTGCGACCACCTCCACGTCCTCCTCGTACTCCAGACATGATTCTGGCAGAAAGAACGAGAAAATTTAGTTTCGCAGATAAAGATAACCACTAATGTTCACAAGATCAAAGCTAGATCCAATCCAGGACTATCCCTTCAAACCCAGAGTTCACCAGGACTTCCATGCATTTCGGTTTATGATTTTGTGTGCACCCAAAATGATAAACCGCTCTACATGGTCCTCCAAGTGTTCTCCTAGTTCAAAGTTCAAATCACCGAACATAGACTCTTAGCTACACACTGTAATACTACGGTAGTTTATGGCAAGTGTTTCTATTGGAGTATGAAAGGGAGATGTCCGAGCCTTGGACAAATCTCAAGAGTACACGATTTACTCCAATATACTACCCCGCCTAGAAAGTACGTAACCCGACCTAAGATAGAACGGATGATGTAACGTGGAAAGACCAACAATTTAGAGACACCCCGACAAGACCATACATAAACCACCATAATGTTTAGTACCATGTGATCGTCTAGTGTGTGCGACTCGGCTATAGACTAGACTCTACATGCAGTCCTAGTTCACTATAACCATTGGCTCTGATACCAATCTGTCACACCCTCAAAATCCACTTGCGGAGTTTTACCGCGAGGCGCATGACAAACCAGGATCCAAACCAACGATCACAATAAACAAGTCTAAATGAATATAAATGCAATTTCAAAACATAGTTTAAAATCCCGTTTACAGCGGAAGCTTATTCAAAACAGTATCTCAACAATGAAACAATAGTTCAACGTTTATAAGACCATGCAACCCTAGTTAGACGCCGTGCAGACGCGTGCGCCCTAGTCCAGTCGTGCTACCTTAGCGACCTGAGAAAACATGTAAAAGTTTACGTCAGCACAAAAATGCTGGTGAGTTTACAGGTTTTGTATCCAAGTACCAAGTCAACCTGTCCATACTATAACAAATCGAAAACCAGAGTACGCTAGCTAGGCGTATGTTTTGTTACTACCACGATTGGAAAACCATTACTAACTCGAATACCAGATGTTGTGCCCGAAAAGTACCAGTTGTTCCTGTTGTTCCTGTTTGAGACAATATGCACTCGCCCGGCCCTCCAAGCCGACGAGCGGGGTTGGTCACTCCCAATAGCGCTATTCACATTTCCCCGTTGTGCAAACCCGCACATTCATGGTTCCCCCCGGGACTTCCAAAGATCGTGTAGTACACAATAGAAATCCATAGTATGACAGTAGTTACCAAATAATCGTTTTAACACATGTTTTCTCCCCCGAAAGTATAAAACCAGTTTAAAAGAGGGGCCGTAAACTCACCTTAAGTTGCGTTACTCCTTAACCCGAGTAAACTCAGCTGCTATGCTAGTCCCGTAAGCGGCGACCTAACATATGACAGTTACAAGTACTTAGACTAATAACCCGCAGGTTAATTAGTCCCTAGATGTCCAGACCATAACCAAGTTCGTTTGAAAACACCGTGACTGTTTAACTGACCCAAAGTGCAAGACTCGACATCCCATTGGTGACCCGAGACTCCCCGTGTTATGTTTATGCTCTCAAACATGAAATCATGCAATCACACTTAACATACGTTAACGCACACCAAGTTATAGCACATAGTTCACGTATCACCGAATTACATCCAAACATATGTTACCAAGTTATTAGATATGTTACGAGGTTCCTAGCATGTTACTACATGTCAAATCGGGTCTCGGAATGCTAATTTACACTTACAGCAGCAGTACACGCGATTAGGAAAAGTAAACTAGCATTTAGGACTGATTGCATATAAAAACTAGCAATCAGGGCTGATTGCATATAAAAACTAGCAATCAGGGCTGATTGCATATAAGTTCATGCGATTAGGGCTGATTGCATATAAGTTCATGCGATTAGGGCTGATTGCATGTAAGTTCATGCGATTTGGGCTGATCGCATGTAAGTTCATGCGATTTGGGCTGATCGCATGTAAGTTCATGCGATTTGGGCTGATCGCATGTAAGTTCATGCGATTTGGGCTGATCGCATGTAAGTTCATGCGATTTGGGCTGATCGCATGTAAGTTCATGCGATTTGGCCCTGATTGCATGAAAAACTGGCGATTAGCAATCCTAATCGCCTGTAACCTTGCTGTTCCAGTTTTTCGCGCGTTTAACGCCCCAAATCAGATCCAGAACGTGTGTAACTACCCAATATCATCCCAAACACTATCCTAAACATGTTTCAACCAAAACCCTTCGTTTTGCCTCGTATTATCAGCCCTGCATGCAATCACGTAATCCAAACACCATTCACATAGCATGCAATCATCATACTAACATGCATAGCAATAACCCTAATAATCAATTACTCAGATATTATCATCATAACATTAATATTATTCTGATTTAACCTAGTAACATGTTAATCCATCATTATGAATCATAAAAACCCTAGCTTTCTAATCATAAACACCCATAACACATGTATACTAGTTAGAATCCGATTAACAACCCTTACTAACGATTTTTAGAAAGCTTTTTCGTTTTAGAACAGGTCTGGACCATTAGGGATTGATTAAAAACGTTTATAAAGATTCATGGATGGAAACCAAACCTTAGAATTGTGAAAGAATGAAGGATTATGCTTGAATCCTTGTGTTTTGATCAAAAATCGCGTTCCAGAGGTTGTGTGTGTGTTGGGGCAGGTTATGGGACGACTAGGGTTTGTATAATGAAGTTTATGAGGTCAAGTATGGTATTTATAGTCGTTTTTAGTCGTCCAGCACGTAACATGCGATTATGCAGCTTTACACGCGATCAGGAAGCCTAATCGCATGTAAGTTCATGCGATTGGGGCCTAATCGCATGAACAGTCATGCGATCAGTCCCCCTACTCGCCCCATATGAGCCTACTCGCCTCCCTTATGGGCGATTAGGCTTGCCTAATCGCCTATAGGGGCTGGTTTCTTGCGTTTTGTGCGTTAAACCCCGTTTTAACATATGTTAACACATATTCACATACCGACAAGTCACATAATGATTGTAAACACATAACACATGTAAATACACATATTCACCCTCGTTCACCAATTCCTGGGACTCGAGACTCGTATGTTCCGTATGCCCTGACGATCCTACAAGTCGTCACCGTTTGTACACTTGGTTAAGGACCGACATCTAATGAACCTTTAGACCAACATCCAATGATCCTCTAGACTAAACCGATAGTTTCCGAACCATAACCCGACTTAACTAACCCTGTTAAGTACGATATACGCGTGACTCGCTAAGGTAGACTTTCATCTAGACAACGTTGTTAACCATAATTTGCCGGGTGTCACAAACATGCTCGAAGATTAGAGTTAATGCTTGAAGATGCGTAGCTTGTATTTTTCATTTTGATGTACAAAATTCTTAGGACAATTGTATGTAATTTATTTAAATCATTTATTGAAATTTATTATTTACCATGAGCTACTGAACAATCATCAATACGTGACATCCCGATGTTTCCGCCATCGGTTGGGGTGTTACAGATTGGTATTAGAGCCATGGTTATAGGGAATTAGGTTATTAGAAAAAAAAATAATCTAGTCTATAACCATAGGATTTTAATCAGTACTTGCTCCTTTTACTTGCAACCTTACTTGTTTATATTCTCTATCCTACTTCTTATCCCTACTTTAATTCCTACAAGAAGATTGCTCTCCATCACTGGATCTACTCTTAGACTAATAAGACAAAATCCTCAGGTTTAGCCTGAACCACCTTGAGATCTCGTCAAAGTTCTAGAATTTTAATAATGAACACGTGCAATCTGGAAGGGTGAACACCTGTATTCTGAGTCTTCTGTCTAGGCTGGCATTGCGCATATATCCCAATCAGAGGAGGGACCCGGATGCCTACCTGGGAATTCTCGGGATGAGTGTTCACTTATAGGCTAAAGCATGTCTTCACTATGTTATTAGAATCTAGAAGTTTTGATAAGTCAACGTTTTCGTTTATTCGTTTTAATTAATGAATAAATGATTACACTCACTTTCCTTAAACTACGCTCTAAAATCTCAAAATTTTACAGCTTAAATCAACCTCATTTCATAACCATCTATGGATTTCACAATTCACACATCACCTTACCATCTTAGCCACTTTTTAAATATCCAACACTCTGCCCAAATCATATAATCTCCATACTATAAAATAAACTCTTTATCAAATATCTTCACATTCACTATCTCTCACAACCGTGATTCTGCTTCAAGATTTTTCATCATCCTCTCAAGAACTAAATTCAATTCCTTCACCTTCTCAAACATGAACTAGTTACCCATGATAACCAAACTATCGAAACTTGGTTGTGTGTTGCATCAAACTTAATCCTTAGTTATACATGAGGATTCGATTATCTACCATATTTAAACATTTGATACTAGAATTCATGGAATATAAACTATTTGCTATAGACACACCTAGAGTCATTAACCTTGTCTAGGGCAACTCCATTACAACTCGCATGCTATACTTGATACTTGATTGCTTACATGTACATATTATTAATTTGCAATTCATGTGTGTAATAATTCGTACACTTAATCAAACAACTGATAGAGGATGAAGTACTTGCTCAACAGTTAGTAGAGTACCAAATAACCTACTCAACGATTGGTAGAGGTCATCATGCCTGCTCAACAGTCGGTAGAGGCCCTACAACCTGCTCAACGACTGGTAGAGGCTATCATACCTGCTCAACAATCGGTAGAGGTTCTTACTCACTGACTGGTAGAAGTCTTTTTCCTGCTCAACACTTGGACTTATTTTTGGATGCACTGTATACAATTCAATCACAAGGTTATTTTGCATTACTTACATGTGTGTTTAGAGTCATAGAAGGACACAAAACCCTAATGTAAGGTAAATTGGTGATTGCGGTCCGGAACGTAATCATGAATTTACAGGTACGTTAAGGTAGTGTGAAATTCTAATAAGGTTTTAGTAGTTCATTTGGTTTTCATATATCCAATCAATTCATGCATTTCTTATAAGATTCCTAAAACATAAGTTTAGTATTTTGCTAGATTCTTATGCTTCTTGCTACTTCAGACGAACCTAATCCAATCCTTAAAACTCACATCTCAAACCTCTTATCCAAATTATTCGAAACAAATTATTCTATTACCTATAAATTCATGTCGTGCCTTAACCCAAACCACAGTTGCCTTAATTTCTACCTAATCAACCTCAAACCTGTGTTTTTAATAACTTCAGGACGAAGTTTCCAAAAGTAGGGGAGACTGTAACCTCACGAATTTTCCCGTTTATTTTGCATTAAAGTATTTCTCGATCCATGATATAAAGTCTAATTTATTTCTAAGTATTCTTATCTTTATCCGTGCACTCTATTTTTCTAAGTTCCTTTTATCATTGTACATAAAAAAAAAATCTTCAATCATGACATATGTCCTATCCTAATTTTATTTATAAAATGACGATTTTATAAGACGGTGTTTTTTTTTTATTTTCTAATTCAAACTAATGATATTTTTTTTATTTCTTAAATAAAGCCTTAAGTCAAATAGTCAAAGTCCTGGTCAAAGTCCTAGTCAAAGTCTTAGTCAAACAGTCAAAGTCCTAGTCAAATAGTCAATTCATCATAAAACCTTACTTTATGGTGTTGACCAATTTTAATGGCTAATTGAAGCCAAAACTAGTATAAAAACCCACCTATGAACCATTACACTTGCCACCTCTAAATCGATTGTTTCAATCCGATTAAACTTTCCCTCATACTTTTCTTCTATAGTCTATTACTACTACAATTGAAGCTTTGATTATAAGCTCTTGTAATTGGCAACTTTGGGGCAACACATATTCTATTTTCACCAGACATAACATTTTGCTAAGGTGAGTTTTACATAGCCCCTTTTCTATTTATCACCATTTTTGGGGTGAAACATGTTACAACATTCTACATGCAATTCAATCATCAAAGTGTCTATGTGTTTTTCTATGTTGCATTATGTCTTAAACATGACTAGGGTAAGCACAATTCTAGCATAATCATTAACATTGATCAGCCGACGGTATACAATGATAGATCTATTGGACTGACAATCCCACCCGGATATGTGCCTCCTACAAAGGTAGCGTGGGTGATTGTTATCGCATAACATAATCGAGTGAACCATGAGCGTATGGGATGTACCACAATATAACAGTCACAAGGGTTGATTATGCACTCGATTTACTTCTAGTATGTTTTCACATATGGGCTAGACTTGCCATGACACTTGAATTGTACAAGTTTTATTCAATTATCAAAACCTATGTAATTCTCACCAACTTTTGTTGACCCAAAATATTTTCAAACTTAACATGTTTCAGGTTATAACATGCTCGAAGATTAGAGTTAATGCTTGAAGATGCGTAGCTTGTATTTTTCATTTTGATGTACAAAATTCTTAGGACAATTGTATGTAATTTATTTAAATCATTTATTGAAATTTATTATTTACCATGAGCTACTGAACAATCATCAATACGTGACATCCCGATGTTTCCGCCATCGGTTGGGGTGTTACAACCACCACCTGCACCTGAAACCCCATCCCCAAAAACCTTGATTATCACCACCACTGGCCACCCCATACCAGTTTCACATAGCAACAACAAAATCAAATTTCAAAGTTAAAAAATCAAAGAACATATCAGTTTGTACTTCAATGTTTCTTACCGGAAAACAGATCTTCGCTGACAAACGGTGAACAGCGCCCTAATTATCGATTTGTTTGCTTCTTTGACCTCAATCAACGATATTATTAATATTAAATAATGACCAGAAATGCAACCTTATCCCTTAATGACAGCCGTCGTCGGATAGTAGTTCACCTCAATCAACCTTATCCCTCAACGATTTGTTTGTTTCTTTGACCTCAATCAACGATATCAGTTTTGTACTTCATCTCTAATAGTCGTTCATCTCTCCTCCATCCCTATTTATTTGTACTTCGATTTGAACAAAGATTTTGGGGATAGAGTTTTATGAAGATTTGGGGTTGATATGGTGGGGTTGGTGGTGGTCAAACGAAGACGAAGATGGTGGGGTCCGATGGAGTTGGTGGTGGTCGGAAGGAGGGGGATACGGTGGAGGGTGCTGGAAAGGATAAAAGGTTTGTTTTGGTGGTGACAGCGGCAGCTGGTTGTGGGTTGGTGGTGGCGGCACTTGGTTGTGGTGGTGCTAGCAGAGAGAGAGAGAGAGAGAGAGAGAGAGAGAGAGAGAGAGAGGTGTTAATAAAGACAGAGTAAGATTTTTTATATTATATATAATTAATTTTTTTAATTTTAAATAAATGTGTAAAAGACCAAACTACCCTTTTGTTACCTGATTTAACGATAAAAAGTAACCCAGTTAGTGCAAAAGGACAAACCATGTAAGATTTTAAAAGATAAAGGACAAAACCAATCAATTTTGAAGTTAAAGGACATTCTTTGAAATCTGGTATAAAGCTAAAGGACGAAACTTGTAATTCAGTCATTTGAAAATGAAGTCAATCTAATTTTATGTAACGAATGTGATCTCCTAATTATACTCCATAATTATGTATGACCGATTTCATACATAAACATGCGAATTTTAAGTCCTAATTCTACTCCATATTTGAAAGTATTGCATCTAATTTGATAATTTGTTATAGTTGTGGGTTGTGGTTGTAGTGTTTTGCAAACGTATATATGAAACCTTCTTTATGGAATGATAATATAATAATAAAATTTATGTGAAACACAATGCTTATAATGGTAGGTGAACCATCTTCATTTTATTTAATTTTATATAGATATATGTATATCATGTTGTGGTAAACTTGCATATAATATTCAAAAGGATGAAATTATAATAACCGTAATAAATCATCAAAAAATCCACTTTAAAAATAAATGTATAAAACATTGTAACACTAATATATGACTATTTAGCATTTTATATTTTAAAATCTACAATTTCGCTTTTGTATAATACGTGAGTTTGGCAATTATTTTTCAATCATGAATAATATTTTGCTTTAATTTTTCAGGTGTATACTTATTTTATTCAAGAAAAACATATCTTTTACAATGTCTGATCTCCCAAAGTATGATTTTAGTTTACCAAAATCTAAAGTTGGTAACCTGAGGTGTAAATCTAACGGTAATGATTAATGTTTTTTTGTTTGTTACATTTGTTTACATTGATAGATTTTTATATTTTATTATACTAACAAATATTATAAACATGTTTGGAGATATCAATACTGCAACACCGTTGTCCGACATATCAAATGGTACGTAATTTATTATGTTTGATCTTATAACTGTAATTCTTAAGTTTCAATTAACAAATAATAGTTTTTATTATAATTTATTGTTCAGTGAGTCTTAATATCTCTGGAAAACGTAAACGGATGAATGCATATTTGGATAGCATAAGTTCAAATGTCGGTTGTTCAGTTTCTAATGTTGAAAACGTAGAAACCTCTACAAACTCTTTCACACCTTCGTTAGTAACAATTGAAGGTAAATGTTATTTCTACATTTCACATATGTGTTATGCTTACTACTTTCCATTGTCTTTTTTTTTTACTTATTTGTCTTTGTTTTATAGCTAACACGCAGAGAACGCCTTTGTCAGACATCTCTAATGAACGTGCCGAATCTACAAAGAGAAAAAAAATCTAATTTTCCATCTACAGAAACAAATAATCGTGTAACAATTGAAGGTAAATTTTCTTTTATACATTGCCCAAATCTATTATTGCTTACTAATTTCCATTGTTGTTTTTTACTTATTTCTTTTTATTTTATAGTTAACACGCAGAGAACGCCTATGTCAGACATCTCTAATGGTATTATTTATCTTATTTTTATGTCATCATTTGTTCACTTATCTATTTATGTTAGTATTATAGAATTGTATTGTCCCGTTTTGTGTTTATCTTATTTTCAAAGCATTCCATTTATTTAATTTATAAACAGTTTTTCATGAATCTCAACATAGCAATGTATCTGAATTTTATAAACAAAGGCGTAAAGAAAGAAAGCGTATCTTGGATGCTAAGCGGACTAACAAAGGAAAACTAAATGTAACACCTAACACTCAAACACACCCAGTTGACATTGTTGGTATGTTTATTTTACTTATGTTTACAAAGTATATTATAATACATCAACATTTATCAAACTTATATTATTTTACTTTGTTAGGATCTCTAGGTGTTAGGTGGCCGCTTTCTAATGTATGCAACACGCTGTCAACATGTAATTTAAAACGAAAACGCCCAAGTATTACTCCCATACTGATGGCTGACTTGGAAGAATGCTTAGAAAACCTGCATGGAGTAACGACAAACAATGTAATAAAAGGCATATCTCCAGGTAGTCTTTATTCGCTAATTACTACTAATATAAAATATATTTAATACTAATTCAAAATTACTTTAAAAATATGTTACATTTAAAAATTTTCAATGTCTTCTTTTAGATTACTTGGACCATGGTGATCAGAATGTTACTTGTGAGGATTGTAATGCAAGACTGTGGAGATGTGAATCTACTAGAGGGCTTAATAGAAGTAGTACTAAAAAAAATTCTCTTTATGTTGTGGTTATGGAAAAGTTTTGCTTCCTCCTTTTAAGGAGGCCCCAGACAGTTATAAAGAGTATTTTAATGGAGTTGATTCTAAAAGCAGATTCTTTTTAAAGAACATAAGACGATTCAACTCTATGTTTGCATTTACGTCTATGGGTGGAAAAATTGATAAGTCTATAAATCATGGTAATGCTCCATTCATCTATCGTATAAGTGGTGAAAACTACCATGCTTTGGGAAATATTTTACCATCACGTGGACAAAATCCAGTATTCTCTCAGCTATACATATATGATACTGAAAATGAAGTTTCGAATAGAATCAATGTCGTTGGGTATGTTATTTTTTTATTGTATTTTGTAGAAAACTTTATACATTTTTAAATACTTTCGATTCTAATATATTCATCTTATTTATAGTGATCCAGACGAGGAATACTCATCAGAAAAGGCGCTTGAATTTCAAATTGTAAAAGAATTGAAAAAAATGTTGGATGACAAAAACTCCTTGGTGAAATCTTATAGAATGGCGAGAGATTGTTTTCAGAAGAATCCTGATGCACAAGTCAAGCTTCGATTAAACGGAATGAGGAAAGAAGATGGTAGAACCTACAACCTACCCACAGTTTCTGAAGTTGCTGGATTGATAATTGGTGACCTTAATGAAGAAACAGATAAACGTGATATTATTGTGCAGACCATTGATGGAAAACTAAAAAGAGTTAGTGAGTTACATCCTTCGTATCTTGTTCTTCAGCATCCATTGTTGCTTCCTTATGGTGACGATGGATATAGAATTGACATCCTTCACAAAAATGTTCCCTTACCAAATGAAATCTCATCTTCAAAATCAAAAAACAAAAAGATGACCGTCAAAAAAATGTTACCTTACCAGATGGGAGCTCATCTTCAAACTAAAAAAACAAAAAACATGAAAGTTTAACAATGAGGGAGTTTTTTGCTTATAGGATTCAAGATAGGAGTAATGAATTCTCGCTAATTCTTAATGCAAGGAGGCTTTTACAGCAATTTATAGTTGATTCATATACAATGATTGAAATGGAAAGATTAAATTTCATTAAGGGTAAGCAAACTTCTTAGGAGAGAGAAGTATAATGTCGTAAGCAAACAAAGAGAAGAAGGACAAACAGAAACATCAAGCATGGGTCAACGAGTTATTATTCCATCTTTTTTTTACAGGTGGCGCTAGATATATGATGCAAAATTATCTAGACGCAATGGCAATATGTAAGTGGTACGGATACCCTGACTATTTTATTACAATTACTTGTAATCCTAAATGGCCAGAGATGAGAAAATATCTTCAAGATGCCACTCTTAGACAAGAAGATAGGCCAGACATTTTATGCAGGTTGTTCAAAATTAAACTTGATTCCATCATTAAAGACCTGAAAGATAAACACTTATTTGGGACTGTTGAAGCCGGTACGAATACATGAAGTTAATTTTATTACAACATTATTTTTTTTAACCTTTCTAACTTATTTTCTTTTGTTTGCTCCCAATACTTTGTAGTTGTATACACGGTTGAGTTTCAAAAATGTGGATTACCACATGCATACATCTGTTTGTTTATGGCCGCTGGTTATAAGCTTCAAAAAGTTGACCATATTGACAAGTTCATTTCAGCTGAGATACTGAATAAAGATGAAGAGCCAGAATTGTATGTACTTGTACGTGAATTTATGATTCACGGTCCTTGTGGACCTTTGAACATGAGTTGTCCGTGTATGGTTAATGATAAATGTTCAAAAAACTTCCCAAAAAATTTCCAGAATGAAACATCTATCGATACTGATGGTTATGTAGTGTATAGACGAAGAGATAATGGTTCATTTGTAGAAAAGTCTGGTGAGCAATTAGATAACAGATATGTCGTTCCATGTAACAAGACTCTTCTTAAAAGATACCAGGCACATATCAACGTTGAATGGTGTAACCAAGCTGGATCCATTAAGTATTTATTTAAATACATTAACAAGGGTCCAGATAGAGTTACTGTTAATTTTGTGGAAAGCAAGAAAGTGTCGAGTGAAGACATAGTGGTTGATGAAGTCAAAGGATTTTATGATTGTCGTTATATTTCTGTGTGTGAGGCTTCATGGAGAATATTCTCATATGATATTCATTACAGGACACCTCCTGTAATGAGATTACCTTTTCATCTACCCGGTGAACAAAGAATTGTTTTCGATGCTATGCAGGACATTGATGACGTTCTCAATAAACCCTCTTGTGCTTCATCTATGTTTTTGGGTTGGATGGAACGCACAAAAATGATGCCAATGCAAGGCAACTAACTTACATCCAATTCCCTTCACAATATGTTTGGAAAGCACAAGAAAGAAAATGGGAGCCTAGGCAAAGAATAAAGTCAATTGGTCGGATTCATTCAGTTCCTGCTTCTGTTGGTGAAGCTTATTTTTTGAGAATTCTTTTGAATAAGGTTAAAGGACCAACATCATTTGAAGATATTCTTAAAGTTGATGGGAAAGTACAATCCTCTTTTAGGGTGTAACACCCCGCCTCTAATATCATCCAATATTGTCCGCTTTGCCCATTATAAGCTCACGGATTTGTTTTTGGTTGCCTGAGTGAAAACTTCCCAGGAGGTCACCCATCCTGATACTACTCCCACCTGAGCACGCTTAACTGTGGAGTTTTCATGTGCTCCACAGCCAACTAAGCCCAAAACGCGTTGGTGATTTATGAGGCAGGACATTACTTATGAACCAAGATCTCTCCTGTCCACGGGAGATGTGGGATATGCCTAGGGTGTTACAATCACCCCTCCTCAGGGACTCATCGTCCTCGATGAGGTTTGCCCCACCATCCCGGATGGCATAGGAGTGGCTCTGATACCATTCTGTAACACCCCGCCTCTAATATCATCCAATATTGTCCGCTTTGCCCATTATAAGCTCACGGATTTGTTTTTGGTTGCCTGAGTGAAAACTTCCCAGGAGGTCACCCATCCTGATACTACTCCCACCTGAGCACGCTTAATTGTGGAGTTTTCATGTGCTCCACAGCCAACTAAGCCCAAAACGCGTTGGTGATTTATGAGGCAGGACATTACTTATGAACCAAGATCTCTCCTGTCCACGGGAGATGTGGGATATGCCTAGGGTGTTACAATCACCCCCCCCCCCCTCAAGTAACACCCCAACCGATGGCGGAATCATCGAGGTGTCACGTAGTGACGATTGTTCAAAAGCACATGGTACTAAAATGTAAATATATTATTGAATAATATAAATTGTCTTACATGGATGAAATGGGAAAAAATACAAAAGTCTGAACAAAACATGAAATTTGAAATAAATTATTAAAAGCAAGCACTAAAATCCAATGCTATGGAACTAAGATCAAACTGCACCTGAAATGTGTACAAAATAAGTTTTGTCAACATATGAAATGTTGGTGAGCATTCCTAGTTTTAATACATATAGTAAGTTGGAAGATGTTATACAATTCAAGTGCAAAGCTACAGTGCATTTATGTAAACTATGTATCATACAAATGAGCGAAATCAATCCTGTGACTGTATAATGTACTAAATGAACGGCGGTGTACTTATCCAATAAATGGATAAAAACTTAACATTGACCATGGATTCTCTGATGAAAAAGGGGGAGAATCAACCTAGGCGGGTTGTCAATCTATTATCGCTATCCAATGTTAAGGTCGGCTTGTACAATGCTAATGATTTCACTAAGTACAAATGTATTCTACATGTAATGTCTAAGCATAAAGCACGTTTGTAAGCAAATGCACATAGTACTAGAATTGTATTGTAAAAATGTGAACTTGTATTTGTAATTTGTATAAGTGTACATCTAACACCCCAAAAATGAATAAAAGCAAAAAGGGGATAGGAAATACTCACTTTCGCCAAATAACTAGATGACTAAGCGAGCGTGAAAATGCGAGAAATCCAAAGACTCAACAACGAAACTAGTCCAATTTAGAAGAAAAGAAACCGAATAAGAAAAATATCCAGCTTCCAATTCGCCAATTACGAGAGCTTATAATCAAAGCTTCAAATGTAGAAGTAATATACTATAGAAGAAAGGTATGAGGGAGAATTTAATCAAATTGAAACAATCGATTTAGAGGTGCAAAGTGTAATGGGTCATAGGTGGGTTTTTATACTAGTTTTGGATTCAATTAGGCTTTAAAATTGGTCAACACAATAAGTAAGGTTTTAAGATAAATTGACTATTTGACTAGGACTTTGACTAGGAGTTTGACTGAGACTTTGACTAGGACTTTGACTAAGACTTTGACTAGGACTTTGACTGAGACTTTGACTATGACTTTGACTGGGACTTTGACTGTTTGACTGTCTCAGCGGACCGCGAGGGCTAAAAAAAATAATTTTTTCTAATTTAATCAATTTTAAGTTCTAGACTTGTTTCCTTCTGTTTCTAAGTTGTTTTGGGACCGAAAATTAAGGGCTTTGAGTATCAAGGTCTGAAACATACGTGCTCGGGTGTAGATGTGAGTATAAAACGTGCATACTTTTACTTATAAAAATTATAAGTTTTATTAAATTGTGAATTTTGGTCCTATTAAAATACGAGGGTTTAAAATGAAAATTTTGAAATAGTTGAGGAACCAATTATGCACATTTATGAAAAGTGAAGGGTGCAGGTTGTCACATAGGGATACATGCTACGCTATGGGACTCTTGGATGATGATACAGAATATGTTGAAGCAATAAAGGAAGCAGCTTTTGCAGGTACTGGCCCTTATCTAAGGAACTTATTTGCAACTCTATTAGCGTCCAACAGTTTGTCAAGACCTGACATTGTGTGGGAGGAAACATGAAATTATTTGTCTGATGACATTTTACGCAACAGAAGAATAGATTCAAATTGTCCAGGTTTTTTCAATTTTTTTAATATATTATTACTTTATATTATATTTTCTACACTTTTTTTTACATATACTAAATAGTAATGAGTAATAATTATTAGGAATCTAAATTATACAATTTTTAATGGTTCGACATATTCAATTATTCATTTTATATGTTTATTATATTATATATTTCATTCTAACACATTTTTTTATATTTTTTCCAGATTTGATCCTTTCAGACGACGAAATTAAGAATTTAGCTTTACTTGATATTGAGAAGTTCTTAGTGCGTAATAGTTGCAGTCTACGACATTTCGTAGGTATGCCATATCCTGAGAATGAGTTTCTATCATTATTAGACAATCGTCTTATTTGTGAGGAGTTGGGCTATGACACAAACAGTTTGGTTGAAGAATTTGATACTCAGTTCTCTTCTTTAATAGATGAACAAAAAAATATTTATAACTGTGTAATGAAATCTGTTGAGGAGAAGAAAGGAGGAGTTTTTTTTTTGTTTATGGTTATGGTGGTACGGGTAAAACGTTCCTATGGAAGACTCTATCTTCATCCATAAGAAGTAAAAGAAAGATTGTTTTGAATGTTGCTTTGAGTGGTATCGCATCTTTGCTATTGGCAGGTGGTAGGACAGCACATTCTAGGTTTCGTATTCCTATAAACCTAACTGAAGATTCTATGTGCTACATACAACCTAATAGTGATGTTGCACAACTGCTTAAACAAACCTATTTGATTATATGGGATGAAGCACCCATGACTCATAAACATGCTTTTGAAGCACTAGATCGAAGTTTAAAAGATGTATTTGGTGTACATGCTGATGAGTCGTCTGATTTGTTATTTGGTGGAAAGGTTGTTGTGTTTGGAGGTGAATTTAGACAAATTCTACCAGTTGTACCAAATGGAACTAGGCATGACATTGTTAATGCCTCTTTAAGTTCATCATACATTTGGCACAAATGCATTGTTTTAGAATTAACAAAAGATATGAGGTTGCTTTCAGGAAGCTGCAATTCTGATATCGAGGAAACTAAAAAGTTTGCATCTTGGCTTCTGGATATAGGAGAAGGAAAGGTTGATACAATAAGTGATGATCAGGATGTTATTTTGATACCTGATGACTTACTTCTTTCTCAATCTTCGGATCTTGTTTCTGATTTGATAGCCTTTGTGTATCCGTCACTTTTGGATAACATCCACATTCCGACTTATTTTCAAGATCGAGCTATATTGGCACCGAAGAATGAAGTTCTTCATGAAATTAATGATATATTACTTTCAATGTTTCCCGGTGACGAATTTGAGTATCTATGTTCAGATAGTGTTTGCCAGTCCGAAGATGTTAACAAATAGGTTGATGAAAGATTAGTTTCTCCTGATGTGTTGAATGGTCTTAAGTTTTTTGGAATACCAAACCATCGTTTGGTTTTGAAAGTTGGTGTCCCCGTAATGTTACTTAGAAACATTGATCAGAAAAGCGGTTTGTATAATGGGACAAGGTTACAAGTTGTTAAAATGAGAAAACGTGTAATTGAAGCGAAAATCATTTCAGGAAGTAACATTGGAATGCGAACTTTTATTCCAATGATTACTTTATCCCCATCGGATAAAAAAATTCCTTTTAAATTTAACAGAAGGCAAATCCCACTTGCTGTTTCTTTCGCAATGACAATAAACAAAAGCCAAGGACAATCGTTATCCAAAGTTGGGTTGTATTTGAAGGATCCAGTTTTTTCACACGAGTAGTTGTATGTTGCGCTATCAAGAGTCAGAAGTCGAGATGGACTGAAGATAGTTATAGTGGATGAAAATGGTGAACTGATGAACAAAACATCAAACGTTGTGTACAAAGAAGTCTTTCAAGATTTATGAATAATGTGACTAATTTTGATGCAATTTTTTACTTATCTTCATTGACGTTATGTACATACAACTTCATTAAAACAAGTATTTATTTTAATTTTTTTTGTTTTTTGTTTGGTTTGAACCGTGCGTGACCAGTGGTCTCTAAAACAAGTTAGCTCCTAATTACAATTACATTAAAAATAAAAATATAATAAAGGTAATTTACAAAAACAAAATGTATTTACACCTTTGTGCTGTTTTGTTACATGTTATACTTTGGTTGAGTACTGATCATAATAGGTAATGGGTTTTGGTTGTTATCGTTATTTATAAGTTACCTAAATTATCCACTTTGACATGAAAACCATAGTTATATATTAGTTTTAATATCCAGATCATATCAACGCAACATTGAAACATGATATTTATATAAGAAAAAAATATTAGGCTAACCATTATTCTTAAGACTTTACATTATGGACACTCAACTTGAATAAGACCATGTGTAGTGGGGCGTTATTGGGGCTTGAAATTGAAAATTAGCGCCCAAACACCGCTACAGGGGGGGGCTTTATGGGGCGCTATGTTGCTTTAAAATTGAAAAAAATGTGTGTTAGGCGTTATATATATAACGCCATTGTATTTTGGTTTGTGTGCCAAATACTATCACCCAATTAAATAGAAGGAGGGGCGCTATAATAGCAATCTCACTACACACACTCTAATACAAGTCTTAGTTTAATATTTTTTTTAATTTACTTTGGTTTGCACCGTGGGTACCACGGGTCTCAAACCTAGTATTAGAACAAAATAAATGCATTGCACAATTGAAAAGTGTGAGATTAAATCAGTTACCACTAATGAATTTTTATTGAATCCCACAATTTTTATTATATACTAATTTAATTTTTTTTTAGCGGCATATAATAATTTAATTAATGGTTGTATTAAATATAGGTGTTGTAAAGTTGGTTGTATTATTTTTAATAAAAGTTGCTTTTAGCCTTTTTTTTATAAAACTAATAAAATAAAAACCTAGCGTGCTAGCGACTTTTGTTACTGTATTCTTTCTTATTCAATGTAGTTCCAATCTTAACTGTTTACTAACAGTCCTTCGGTAGTATGTATTATCCTTCATAACGTGTTTAGTCTTTATGTAGGCATATAAAATACTTAAAAATACATTAAAAAATTAGTAATAAGAAAAACAACAAATGCATACTAAGTTTTAATCTATATTTACATATTCAGAAGGTTTTGCTACCCAATCTCTATACATATTTTGACGTGATTCGAAAATATATTCCCAACCGTTTGCACTGCTTTCTCTCTTTAGCGTCCATAGGTAGTTTGTATTAGCCATTGGGTACTCTCCTTGCAATTCTACCCTTACATAATGGTTACCGCCTACAAGTGCAATCGTAATTACCTTAAACTCCTGAAAATGTTCAGGGCCTTTCCAAAGAGGGAAGCACGTCGAACTGTTTGTTCGTTCATCAGATAAAAAATGAACAATTACGTTATACTTGTTCGCAATCAGGAACCCTGCATCTGGCATAATCATCCAATGTTTTCTTGGTGCATCCCCTGAGCCGAACCAACACAGCGACGTATAGAGATCTTTGAATGATTCACAAAAAGCTTTTATATACAACTCTCTAAACTCCAAAAGCTCTTCCAATAGTTCTCTCCGGACTAATAGCCATTGATCTTCACCATACCCGATAGCAGAGGCTATCGCCCGAAACCCACAATTTCCATCACCCATCACATTGTGTATACATGATACGTATGGATGAAAAATTTCTGGAATTTGATGAATATATATGTGTGTCGTTCCTATTGTTTCGTTTGGAACACTCTCTTGAGTCAACCCAATGAAATCAAAACCCTGTGAGCTTTTAGGGTTGGGAAAAAAACTATATCTGTTAGAATCTTCATTCAACCCCATGAAATCATAGATCTGTGTGCTTTCAGGGTTGGAGAAAAAAGTATATCTTGTAGAACATTGGTTCAACCCCATGAAATCATAGGTTGGTGTGCTTGATTCATATGCAAAAGAACTATGTCTGTTAGAATCTTGGTTAAACCCCAGGAAATCATAGGATGGACCAGTGTAATAAACATAGTCATTGAATGGAGACTCTTGGGTGTTAACAAACGAGCTGTGCCTTGGAGGGTCTTGGGTGTTAACAAACGAGTTGTGCCTTGGAAAGTCTTGGGTGTTAACAAACGAGCTATGCCTTGGAGGGTCTTGGGTGTTAGCGAATGAACTATGCCTTGGAGGCTTTTGGGTGTAGCTTTTTTTAAGGCGAGGTTTACTGGGTGGAGGGGCTGGTTTTTTTTTTTCTTGTTTCTTGGATTTTGAGGACTTTGTAGTTGGTCTTCCACGAGTGTTTGTTTGCACTTCTGGCTCATTATATTATGTGCTACTAGGATTCCAAATACCTCTTAGCTTTTGTAACCAACTCCTTCTCACACCTGGTTTTGCCTCTTTATAGTAAGCTTCCTTAAACTTTTCAAATTGGTCATCAAATGCAATTTCTGGTTCTTGTTGGAGGGGCAAAGCCGCTGAGAAATCAAGTTGCTTCCAAAAGCAAATGTTTATTTGGGTGTTTTATCGGTGTTTTATCTTATTCCGGCTTTCCTTGAAACTTGCCTTTATTTGGGTGCGTTGTAAACGAACCATGTCATCGATAATTTTTACAATTTTATCTAGCGGTGACTTATCAGAAGTCAAATGCTTTTTAAACAAAGCATGTTGGCTTTCTACCTTGTTTGTTGTTCGTTCTTCGAAATTTAAATGTTGATCAATCAACGCAGACACAAACATCTCTTTATAATTCAATAACCATTGTTGCAAGTACAAGATAAAGATAAATTAAGGGTATTAAAAAAAGTAATATAAAATTTAGATTCAATGGTAAATATTTTATATCATGTGTAGCAAAAAAAAAAAATTAAAGAACCGAAAACTTTACTTGGATTGAAGAATGTAAATTTGGTATTAGTTTAATTTAAGATATTATCAATGTGTAGTACGAATTATAAGAATAAAAAGGAGTAAGAATAAAACTTGATATTTAAAAATGACCCTATAAACTGCATGTTATAGAATTATTGTATAAAATGTGACGTCTAATTTTATATTAATAAATTAAAATTCTTATAATCAAACGAAAAAAACAAAATTACAAAGAAGGATATTGGGAATATAAATAAAGTTAAAAAGAGGGTTCTAGGTTTCATACACCCCGTGACATCACATTCTGGGGTGTGACATCATATTCTGGGGTATTTGGCAGGCTCCTATTGGTGCATGATGTGGGCCAGGGTGTATGAATCCAAAATACCTAAAAAGAAGGGGTGGGTCAAAGTCAAGTCAGATGTGTCAGGTGCATCAAACACAAAAAAACATATTTAATTTCCTTTTTTAATAGAAGAGGTGTATGAATCATGTATATGATTGCATGATGACATCACAGGGTGTATCAATCTCATAACCCTAATTTTAGTTAATTATATACTTTAAATAGGATCATTCACAAATACAAACCATATCTGATCTGTCATGATCTTCAACAATTGTAGTCAAAGTCTTCTTGTTTTATGCTTTTTCTTATTTTATTTGTTCCTTTATGTATTTATATAGGAGATTGTCTCCTCCTTATGATGTACCAAATATTCATAAGAAAATATACATCTTTCTTGTTCTATCTCTATACTTCTATACAAATAAACCGACTTGCCGTTTTGAGAGTCGGTGGCTAGAAACCGAGCAGCCCTCGGCTACAACAGTGCTGAAATAAAACCAAATATAAAATCACTTCCGCTTGAATTTCTTCTAATCGTGCACCAATGTATAATATCAACCAAAATCATTGAACTGAAAAAAAAAAACCAAAATAAAATGCAAAACAGTAGCCGATATTTTAATTAAATAACACAAGCCTTTTATTGAAATAACCAGCACAAATACATAATACGGAAAAAAAAATCCTTATCGAAATATCCGACTAAAGTGCATCTTATTGAAATAACAACGCAACTTATTTATTTGGACAGCGTCGGGCATCATGATAACCAAGAACACCGCATTTTCTACAATAACGTGGATTCCTCGCTACGTACACGTACACAATATTTAAATCCGCAGTTCCCACATAACCATGTATGCTTGTATTCCATCCATCAACAGCATTAGTGTCCTCACTTGACGCCAACATCACCTTGTACCCAAAACCTAAATAAAATAAAGGGGTAACTTCCCTTAAATAAACCATACATAATCATGCCTTGGTATGTTAACGTGTTTAATCATGCCTGTTTTCTTGTCATTGTTTATGTTTGTGAATTGTTTTTTTTTTTTTTTTTTTTTTTTTTTTTTTTTTTTGAAATGCGTAGTTCAATTGTGAAATCTTAGTCCTAACAATATTTGGGTCACAAGTTCGAGTCCTCCCACACGCCGAACCCTTTCAACCTATAATGGATATGATTTTTCGATGGACGAAAATCAAACATATGACCAACCTCGGGCGGGAACCCTTCAAAGAGGTAAACCCTCCCACCTCAAACCAGCTGAGCTGGAGATCATCGGTTGTGTTTGTGAATTGTACCCACAATGCTTTAAATTCCAAACCATTCCAAACCACCACGTCACCATGCCACGTCATTTCAAACCATTCCAAACCAAACCTACTTTTTTCCTCCAACCCCAAACCATTTCAAACTTCCACCTCATATCCATTTCATCACCTATTTTTTTTCTTTTATTTCTTTACCTAAATTTATATACACTATTATTTTATTATATATATATATATAATATTTTTTATTAATTAAATAAAATTTTAAAAAACACGTAGTTTAAAAAAACATAATAAATTAAAATTAAATATTAAAAAAATATTTAAATATTTAAAAAATTATTTAAATATTTAATAAAAAATTCTTTTTCAAATGGCTACTTTTCTAAGCCTATAAATAGAAGACAAAACACTCATAGTCAGTCACAATTTGATCTCACAATTCAATTTACACACACAAAGATATGGGTGGTGGTTATACTCTCGCCAACGACGACGTTCACAACCGCTGTCCTCTCCTCCTCCCCAACCTCAACCACTGTCATCTCCTCCTCCTACATTATACACTCCTCCTCCTACAGTGGGGCAGCTACGACTGGTGGAGACCCAACCCAACCCCAAACTCTCCTGCTCCGGAGCCAAATGAGGAAGATGACGAAGCATATATGAGTATGGATGATGAAGAATACTATATTCCAGGTCCTGACTATGGCTGCATCCGCTCGGATGCTAGGTCAAACAGTCGTGATAGCGATCGTTCTGTGTCCTCGCCGGAGTACACACTGGAGGATTGGGATAACTATTCTCCGTAGAAGAAATTTAGGTTTAATTATCTAATGTTTTAATAAGTAATTTCGGATTATGTAATGTTTTAATTTAATAAGTAATTTAGGATTATGTAATGTTTTTATGTAATTTTTTTAATAGGTTTAATTATGTAATATTTATATTTAATTTAATAGTTTTAATTATGTAATTTTTTTTATTTAGATCCACTACCTGCACTCTTAAAGTTGTAAATTGATTTATTTATTTTTTATTTCTAACGGCTTCAAATTTTTTAATTTCGAATTCAATTTTTTTTTAATTTCAAATGGTCAAAAGTTTTTTTTTTTATTCAATAAGAATGCGGTCCCCCCTTTTTCAAACCAAACTGATCCGAAGAAGCGGACGGACAAAGGCCTCTTTTCCTCCTCCAATGGTGCCTTCAACTTGGTTTTTCCGTCCGGAAATTTTGGACCGTCCAAACCTTTAACCTCGCGGAGCATTGGAACATGAATCATCCACATTTTTGAAGTCTGGCCGCGAGGTTTGACCAAGTTGAAGGCACCATTGGAGGAGGAAACTAGGAAGCATGGAGGTGCTCTTATAGCAGTAAACTAGGAAGCATCTTGTAGTCACAATCTAAAATCTAATCATGTGGATGATTCATGTTTCATGTGTAGGTTTTCTAAAAGAGATACTATTATATGTGATTATCATGAAGAATGGTGCAAATGTACATTAGCAACTTAGTTTCTAGTGCCATTCAATTGTAATGTCGGGTGATGATTTTTTTTTTTTTTTCTAATTTTTTTTCATTTTGATTTAATCCATCCTGACCTAACTCGTTCTGACCCTAACCCATCTTGACCCATTTTTTAACCTGCTCATCCTGACCAAAGTCCCAACAACCAATCCTATCCTACACACCGATTTATGTCACCTCTAATTTTAGGTTATCTTTAATTCTTTTTCTTTGATTATACGAGCGTAAATTGGGGCAATCAGCCAATCACGCTCCATTAGAGATGGTCTTAGGTACGGTTATTTTCAACAGAGGAGTTCCTTTTTAGTTTGTACTCATCGGTTCAGCCACTTCTCTTTATAACCAAGGCTGTAATGTGAATATTAGTAAAGCTTTTTTTTCTTTTACAAAAAGAAAACAATGAATAATGAGAATCATTTACATAAGTAGTAGAGTTATTTTTTTAGAAATTACTTTTGGGGGGTATTGGGGAAAAAAACCAAAAATGGTGATGTGTAGTTCTCAATTGGCGGCATCTAATAAATAAAACCTTGATGCCGCCAATTGATAAGTCTACATTGAAGCCGCCAAAATTAACATTCTTGATGCCGCCAACCAAGTGTGAGGCATCAATGGTGATGCCGCCAATTGAAACATGATGCCGCCAACCAAGTGTGAGGCATCCCTTTGATGCCGCCAATTGATAATGAGGCATCCCTCATATAAATATAATCCCACCAGATTACCATTCTCCATCCACATCCAAACCACACACTCAAACCACACATACTTAAATGCCACCTATCGTAGAAAACCAAAGAAAATACCAATTGTTCTGGAGGGAACGATTTTTTATTGATATTAGGTCGATGTTACATTCACATGGAGTTTTAACTGTTTCTGCGGGGATAAGCCATACTGTGGCTTCCCTCTTTCTGGGGTCCAAGAAAGCTCGGTCTTTGGATCGGTGTTACATCCACATGAAACTACTTGGATCGATGTTACATCCACACGTGTTATAACACGTGTAGAATGCAACGTTATCTTTGTAGTTTATAATATTATAAAGTCGGTTGTCGGTGGTGCTCACAATCTCCAGGGTACCACCTTTATTAATGGCAACAGACTCTTTAGGGGGGACAACCTTCCAGGCAAAGCCTGTAGCACAAGGCCATCCTATGTTGAAGAATCATGGTCAGTCATTAGCGACGTTGGCGACAACGGATGATGCGATTCTTCATCGTGCTACTTCGGTGTGGCAGCCTGGGTTGATCATTAAGTACCTGTAGATCTGGTACCAATGTTCAACATATTGATATGCTTCCCCTGCCGCATTCAGATGGGTTTGAATCTGAATGCGGTCCTTATTTACCGCTGACTGGAAGAACGCCTTTCTGTGCCCACAGCTACAGGTTTGCCTTCAATAAAGCAATTATTGATGTCACTGAAGCAATGGAGATGGAAGGCGCAAAATAGAAACTTAATGAAGCAGCGGTAGAATATTGGGATTGGTGATCTCGGGAGACTGGAATAGTGATGGCATAACTGAAATGATCAGAAACATTCCAAATAACTGTTCAATTTCAGCTTTTGTTTAACTATTCTAGCAACTTCCATAGAGAAGTTATCAATCTCACTGTACCTGTGTCCAAAAGAACTAGGCTTCAAACACTACGGGCTTGGTTTCTTTTAGATAAGGAGGTATATGTACAATGATGTCTTTACGTAGCTTCCAAAACACGACGTCATTGTAGCTCATATGTTATTATCTCTTCTCTTATTCTCTGTTTCTCAAGTTCTCGATGGATTATTCCTCTCATATCATGGATCAGAGATATTTAAGCTAATAAAACTTACACACAAGCTATTGGAATTGGTGATCTCGGAAATAGATTGTCTTGTAACTCGGTAGATTGTATAGTTTGTTCGGTTGACTAGTTTGGAAAAATAGTTGTTAAATAAATTTGTATTATGTGTTTTAAATAAATCTATCATTACTACATGTATTTATTTACTTTTATTTTAGAAAAGTTCTGATAATAATAGTAGTGGTATTAAAATTAACAGTACCATAATAATTATGCCATTATTAAATAAAGCTAGTACAGAACATGATGAGATGAGTCACCCTACTCATCCATGAAAGCAAAAGGTGATTGACGATACAGATAATAAAAAACTAAACAACATAAAAAAGATGACCGTGATGATAGGACTGACACAACCCTGTAGGGTCATTCACTGATTTCGTTGACGCCTTGCATTTCCACAACTCTTCCTGTTATGGCCTGTTTCTCCACATCGAGTGCATGCATGACGCCTCGGGCGATCGTCATAATTCACATCCATCTCATTTTGCATTCTTCTCTGACGTACTCTGCCTCGATGTGTAGTAATCATCGACGGGTCCCCTTGAATTCTCCACTCTGCCGCCGGCCATTCAGACTTATGCCCCAAGGTGTAAAAATGACTGTTGTACTGTTGAATGTACGTGTCTGTGTGGAATTTCCAACTAGTAATACTGTGAGGGCTTTTACCCAACCAATTGCAAACAGCAATTGCATGTGAACATGGAAATCTTTGCATTTGCCATTTTCCACACGAGCATACCCTTTTTTTGTACTCAACGGTGTAGTCATTTCCGCCCCTGTCATTTGTCTCAACCCTTGAAAGAACATTGCACCTTAACGCATTCGCATCGTACATCGTCACTTCATGCTGCATAGCAACTCCCAAAAGGCTCTCATACCTGCTCCATATGCGAGGGGGTAGAGGTGTGTTGCAAACGCTCGAAATTTGAGTGTGCTTAACATATTGTTCGACGTCTCTGCGAAAGGTGTAGTCAATGAGAGCTGTGATAGGCAGTAGTCGCGCTTCACGCAAGACGTTGTTCATGGACTCCGAGATGTTCGTCGTTAGGTTACCCCACCGACGACGCTCTTTATCATACCTAACCGTCCACTTAGTCTTATCAATGTTGTTAAGGTAGTCCCATGCCTCTTGATTTTTCAGCCTCATTTCGCTAACAGCCCAGCGATACTTTAGGTTCTGAGATGTGCTACCAATTGACCAACACAGTTTCCGTAGGGTTTTGTTTCGGAACCTCCCGCTGAAATTGCTTCTGACGTGACGAAGACAGTAACGATGGTAGGCGTTGGGTTCCTTCCACTGTGGAAGGTTTTCCATAGCATTAATTATGCCGTTGTGTCTGTCTGATATCACACACAAAGGCCCCATGCTATCAAGGGTAACGTACTCAGAAAGGTTTTGGAAAAACCAACACCAGCTGTGTACAGTCTCTTCGTCAACGACAGCATACGCCACAGGCAGGATGTAGTTGTTTGCATTCTTTGTTACCGCAAGGATCAGCTTACCCCGGTAGGGTCCTTTCAGATGAGTCGCGTCCACCGATATGACAGGCATGCATCGATGGAATGCACGGATACAAGGAGCGAACGCCCAAAAAATATATTTAAACGTGGGGTAATTCGGATCCCCGTTCGGATGATTAAAGAACGAAACAACGGTACCTGGGTTCCTCGACTGCAGCCGCATAAGGTATGTGGGTAACTCCTTGAAATTGCTGTCCCAGTCACCATAGATAGTTTCTATGGCCTTTCTTCTTGCTCGCCACGCCTTGGAATACGAAACATCAACATTCAGGGCCTGCTTGACATGGGTTTGGATATGTTTTACCTTAATCTTTATGTCCGTACGTATCTGCGGTAACATGTGTCTTGCAATATCCTTTGCCTTTAAACTTCTGTTGCTATTACGTACGGCCGAAGAATAACAGCTGTGTTTTGTAGCCCATACAGTAATTCGCCAGTAATGTGAGTCAGACCGAATCGATGCCGTGCAACGCCACTCACAGTTGCGGCCACTAGAGAAAGGATTTACAAACTTTGGGTGTCTGGTGTAACATACGACCGTGTATACCTTCGGTTTGCTTGACTTGACATACATCTCCCGTCCACGACGGATGTTCCACTGTCTAACCGCACGGTCTACCTCTTCTTTTGATTTGAAATACATACCAAGCCGGATATTGTCCCCTGCTTTTGGGTTCCATAACACGAACTCATCCTCTTCGTATTCTTGAACCATGTAATCTGTTAGCTCCACATCATCTTGAGGATCGTAGTGTTGACGTGGACCTAACTGGAGAGCCAGGTTGTCATTTGGTGGTGTCTGTTGGGTCGTCGCCTGAGTAGGATCGGCCTCGTTTGCGGAGTCTTCGGAGTCTTCTGATGCCGGTTGTTCGTCATCACTATCTTCCGTGTCTTTAGAGTCTCCGCTTCCGGATTCATCAAACCCGTCATTGTTGTCATTACCGGCAACATATTGAGGTTCTTGTAAACATTCTTCGTCCGTCATAGGGGATCCTGCCTCGTCATTGACTTCGTTATCGGCATCATGTTCCATTGGGGGGAAATCATGCTGAGACCCAAAGGGTGGTACATTTACGTTCGACACGTCACGTAGCAGGTTAGTAAAAGTAAGCTGTTGTAACGGAGGGTCTTGTTGCCATTCAACATAGATCTCCGCAACAAAGTCGCCACGTCTCTCAGCGGCTAAATAATCCATCATATCAACCCCGTCGTTGTTGAAAATTTGGCTGGTTTGAGAGTACCCAGCATAAGTGTATCCGAGCAGGAGTTTGACAGTAACAGCTTCCTTGTTGATATTAACATGAGCACATACACATTCAACCAGTTGTTCAAAAGACATCTTCTGTCGCATAATAAAGCTCGATGATTCCAACGAGTTATCATCTTGAACAACCCCGTTTACGTATGAAAACTTACCACCCCAGTATAATCTAACCAGGTATGGAACGAAAGTAGCCATTTGATGGATTGGGTTTGTGAGATATAGAGATATAGAGATAGTTTAAGAAGAAATTTTGGTGTGTTGATGGATTGGGATGAGTATCCCTTAAATAGGAATCAAGTTTGTATGATGCCGCCAAACCATTCTAAGGCATCATGATGCCGCCAAACCATTCTGAGGCATCATGATGCCGCCAAACCATTCTAAGGCATCATGATGCCGCCAAACCATTCTGAGGCATCATGATGCCGCCAAACCATTCTGAGGCATCAACTTTTCATGATGCCGCCAAACCAGTATAAATACCATATCAAGTCTCAATCTAAGTCACAATTTCCTCTGTTCATCGGGTTTAAAAACTATGGGTGGCGGTTATCACGAATGTGACGGATCTTCAAATGTCCGGCGATACTCTCGCCGGGGACGGAGAGTATCATTTTCATCTCCTCCTACTCCTGCACAACCTTCGTTCTATAATCCTCCTACTGCACAAATAACTCCTCCTGCTCTTACTCAAATAACTCCTCCTCCTGCTCCTACTCAAACAAGTCATCCTACTCCCCCAGCAGATGATGAGTTAACGGAAGAGGAGTTGGTCTGGGTTGTGGATTATGCCACGGCTCTACGGGATTTGGACCGTTTAAGGTTGTCAGCACCCACCCCCCGGATGCAAGAGAGTACACAGATCCCCCAAAACCAAGGTACAACCACCCCCCCACCAGCAGGCTACACCAGCAGGCCATCACCACCATCACCACTGGCTACTCCCAAGTAATTTAGGATTTTAGTATGTGTTTATGTAAGCTTTAAATAAGTTCTTTGGGATTAGGATGTATGTATTATGTGTTTATGTATTATGTGTTTATGTATTGTGGATTTATGAATTGTGGGTTTTTTGAAAAATGACCTCCTGGCCGTTTTCGGGCCGCCTGGATCAGGCCCCGGAGACCCGAAAACGGCCCGGACATGGTGCGACACCCGTGTACTAGCCAAGGACAACGCGTCCGAAGGTCCGGTTACCTGACTGCCAGGCCCTGCCAGACTGTATAGACAGCCAAAAACGTCAGCCCAGGCCATTTTCCACTTTGTGGGTTTTTTGAAAAATGACCTCCTGGCCGTTTTCGGGCCGCCTGGATCAGGCCCCGGAGACCCGAAAACGGCCCGGATATGGTGCGACACCCGTGTACTAGCCAAGGACAACGCGTCCGAAGGTCCGGTTACCTGACTGCCAGGCCCTGCCAGACTGTATAGACAGCCAAAAACGTCAGCCCAGGCCATTTTCCACTTTGTGGGTTTTTTGAAAAATGACCTCCTGGCCGTTTTCGGGCCGCCTGGATCAGGCCCCGGAGACCCGAAAACGGCCCAGACATGGTGCGACACCCGTGTACTAGCCAAGGACAACGCGTCCGAAGGTCCGGTTACCTGACTGCCAGGCCCTGCCAGACTGTATAGACAGCCAAAAACGTCAGCCCAGGCCATTTTCCACTTTGTGGGTTTTTTGAAAAATGACCTCCTGGCCGTTTCGGGCAGCCTGGATCAGGCCCCGGAGACCCGAAAACGGCCCAGACATGGTGCGACACCCGTGTACTAGCCAAGGACAACGCGTCCGAAGGTCCGGTTACCTGACTGGCAGGCCCTGCCAGACTGTATAGAGAGCCAAACACGTCAGCCGGGGGCATTTTTCACTTCATGTAGAAGCCGCTTAACCATTTAGCGGCTTCAACTTTTTATGATGCCGCCAAACCATTACGAGGTATAGAAGCCGCTAAACCATTACGAGGCTTCATGTAGATGCCGCCAAACCATTACAAGGGTTCACCTCTTTAAAAGCAACCAGCTAGCTGATTCACAAACAACACTCACTCAGCTTCTTTCTCTTTTACCCACTCATATTTGAAATATATAACAATGGAAAACAATGGAGAAGGCTTTTACTGTTCACAACCAGCTCCTAAAACGGTAAAATCGACCGAGCACATTTGGAGGCGTTTACGCAAGCCATCAACAACATTCACGGCTGGTTCGACTTCAAGTAACCCACAAGTGAAAGCAGCCGAAAACGACCAAGACAAGCCCAAAGAAAACCCGCAAGAAAACCAACAGTGCAGAACCAACTGGTCTGCTGATGTTGTCGACTTTTATACAAACGGGGATGCCCCATTTTGCTACACTCGCTTCATTTCCGCCAAACTAGACAGAAATTTTTGGGGTACACTTCTAGGGTGCCAACCCAACAGGGCGCTATCCGCAACGGTAATTTTCACGTTAATTTAACTTGAAAGTAAATTGATTTGCTTAACTTAATAACGAACCTTATGCATTATTATGATTTCAGCACGTTGAGGCGTGGACGGTAAGACTGATGCGACTTAGACAAGCAAAGCTTTTAAGAGATCCTGCTTCACAGCTACGTTGGACAGTTTTACCCCCTGCCTTCTATGATGAAATGAAGGACTCGAATTCTTCAGTTGCCCTCGACATGGCTGGAAGAATGGAACCCTACCCGCCATTCTGGGAAGTTGACCGCATTTACCTTCCTTTATCGATGGGGGTGGGAGACTGGCTGCTTATCCTAATTGATCTAAGAAACATGGTAATTACCCAATATTGGACTGATAAGAGATGGAGAAACGAAAGGCGACGCGAAGTTTCTCACTATATGGAGATGATTAGGCTTTTTTTCAAATGGTTTCTAAAACGTATTCGTTACTGGCTGAAGTCTAATCGCGTGGACAAAACACCAATTTCTGTTGGTTTAGTTGAATTAGATGTGCCCCAAGACAAGGGAAAGGTTGATAATGCTGGTGTCTTGGTTTGTATGATGATGGATAGGCTTGTGAGAAAAAAGTCGTTGTCGCTAGAAATCGACGTCGAAGATGCTTGTGTGAATTATCGACGACACATGGCAGATGAGCTATACAAATGCCGTTGTGAAGCAACTTCTCGTCATGTTACTTGATTATGTATTGTTGTTTCTCCTATTAATGTTTATGTTTAACGATGTTAGTGATTTACATTACCATCCCCCGCATAATGATGGGTACGGGAATCAAGGACCACCACCCAACGATTGAAAAAGGGCAAGTTAATAATGATAGATTTATTTAAAACAAATAATACAAATTTACTTAACAACTATTTTTCCAAACTACTCAATCAAACTATATAGCCTACCGAGTTACAAGACAATTTATTTCCGAGATCACCAATTCCAAACTACTCAATCAAACTATACAATCTACCGAGTTCATTAAGTTTCCGTTTCTCACATTCCAGGGGAACCCATCTGAATCAAACAGGGGAACATCAATCAATCTGTTGAACATGTGTACGAAATCTACAGGTACCCAATGGTTTCCGTTTCTCACATTCCAGGGGGAACCCATCTGAATCAAACAGGGGAACATCAATCAATCTGTTGAACATGTGTACGAAATCTACAGGTACCCAATGGTTTCCGTTTCTCACATTCCAGGGGGAACCCATCTGAATCAAACAGGGGAACATCAATCAATCTGTTGAACATGTGTACGAAATCTACAGGTACCCAATGGTCAACCCAGGCTGCCATACAAGAGTAGCACGGTGAAGAACCGCATCATCCGATGTCTTCGACGTCGCTAATCACATGATGTGATTCTTCAACACCGGATGGCCTTGCCCTACAGCCTTTGTCTGGAAAGTTGACTCCCCTAATTATGCCGTTGGAATGTCCGGGTTTGGTAGACTGGAGATTGAGAGCACCACCGACAACCAACGGCAAAATATTATAAACTACAAAGACAACGTTGCATTCAACACGTGTTATACCACGTGTGGATGTAACATCGATCCAAGTAGTTTCATGTGGATGTAACACCGATCCAAAGACAGCGCTTTCTTGGACCCCAGAAAGAGGGACGCCACAGCATGGCTTATCCCCGCAGAAAACAGTGTGTTGTAAATGGGGGTTTTATTGTGGTTATAATGTATTTGTTTAGGTGTGGAATGTGATGGAGAGAATGGGCAGAGGCTCGGTTTATATAAGAAATGAAAGTGAGAAATGAATTGGCGGCATCAATGTGCACATCTCAATTGGCGGCTTCAATATGGCCATCTCAATTGGCGGCTTCAATGTAGACTTATCAATTGGCGGCATCAAGGTTTGATTTATTAGATGCCGCCAATTGAGAACTACACATCACCATTTTTGGTTTTTTTTCCCAATACCCCCCAAAAGTAATTTCTAAAAAAATAACTCTACTATTTATGTAAATGATTCGAATAATGAAAACCTCATACAATAACCTTAATTTGTCCGAACAAACTTTTTTCAAAAAAATAATAAAAGAAAACACTATAAGCCCAATGACAAGTCTTACTTTACTGTATTGGATTTCCTAGAAACAGCATTATTTTCTGTTATAGAAGACCCAATACTTAACATGAGAGGATAAACAGGACTAAACTCCTTATCACCTCTTGCTCTCACCTGAATAGCATAATCATCAAGAGTTGCTTTGATACCTTTCCAGATCTGGTCCTCACCCTGCGAATCGAGCCATAACGAGTACTGTACTGTGGTAAGTTTATTCCTCTGCATCGGGGACTGTAACTCATCTGGGGCTCGAGAGTAAAGATGGTGAAGTATGACGCTCGGTGGCAGGTCTTGAAGAAGCGGTGAACCGCTAAGTTGTGATGTCTCAAGGAAGATAACCGGTCTGAATGCTCTAAGGGCTCGATAGGGTGCACCAAGTTGTTCAACCGGGAACAGGTTCTGACCCACGGCTAGTTCCAACTCAGCCATGTCTCGAGCCATTCTGAGCTTGCCTGATTCGGATAAGGGTCGTACTAGAGACGCGTGTCGGATAAAGAATATTAGGACCCGAGAAGCCATGCTTCTGACGAGTCGGGTGCAGATGGTTTCGGTCCCAATTGAGATGACTTTGGCTGATGATGGTAACAGTTTTGACAAAAACTCAGTACGGAAATGAGAAATGTGTTTTTGTAATTCTTCCATGTAGGATGATGAGTCATTGTCGGTTGCACCGAAATTCTGGTTGTGGATTTCGAGAATGCATGACTCGAGACGCTCCAGCATGGATTGGAATAAGGACGTAACGGAATCACAAGCAACTTCATATATGGTGTTGAGCGATTGGGATAAGATGTCTGAGGCGATTGGCGGTAATCCTTTAGTCATGGCGGATATGCTTCCATGGATGTCTTGCAAATGCTGGCAGAGGGTAAAGTTTTTGACTTGGGCTGGAGTAGCAGGGCCGGATATTTGGCGGGCTTCAGGGCCTGTTGATATCTACAACCAAAAGGTGCGATTATGATTAGTCAACCGTTACAAACATCATAAAATAAAATAAAAAGGAGTAAAGTCCTTTTTGAGTCCCTGTGGTTTGGTCGTTTTAACTACTTGAGTCCAGAATTCAAACTTGTCTCAATCTGAGTCCTACTGGTTTCTAATTTTAACCACCTGAGTCCAAAATACTAACTCTGTTAGATTTTCTCAGTTAGATTTTATAAAATTATCAAAATACCCTCACCATTAAAAACAAATATATACAGACAAAGCTCACTTTGTCTCTCTCTCACACACACACAAACCTGCACTCACTGATCTCTTCCCTAACCCTACCCCAACCGGCAACCCCACTGCACCTCCACCACTGCCTCACCACCGCCTCACCGCCACCACCCACCCCCACTGCACCTCCACCTCCGAGCCACCCTCACCTCAACACCACTGCCACCTGTACACACAATCCCTCCCCCACCCTACAAGCACTGCACCATAAAACCACCACCACTCGTTTCACCGGGACAGCCACCCACCACACTGCTCCACCTCGATCTAAACCCTAACCCCTAAATTGATTTCAAATCTGACCTGAACCCTAGGCCCCATCATCGTCTAAGCTTTTTGAAGCCCTAGTAGTAACGACAGTGACGGTGGTCTGGTTTGGTAGTTGCTGGTGGTTTGATCTGGCGATGGTTGTGGTATGGTTCAACAGTTGGGTTGTTAGATATGCAGTGGTTGTGTTTTGGTATGGCGGCGGTGGTGGTAGTTATGAAGATCTGGTCTAGTGGTGGTGTTTGTTTGGTCAGGTGGTGGTAGTGGTTGTTGTTGTCTGTAAATAAGAGAAAGAGGGATATAAAGAAGACAAGGTTTGAGTAGAGAGAGGTGGTGGTGGTTTGTATTGTGTGTTTGTGCAGAAGTAGTGGGACGGTGGTAGGGTTGGTGTTTCAGGAGAAGAGAGAGAGAGATGGTATTGTGGCAAAGGGAATGGTGTATCGTGGTGACGATGACGGTGTATTGTGATGGTGGTGGGGTATTGTGGTGAAGGTGGTTTATGGTGGTGGTGGTGGTGTTGGTAGGATCCAGTTTATAAGCATAGAGGAGATGGGTTGAGTAGGTGTGTAAGTCTGCATATGTATGTATACATTTTGTTATTATTTTTGATGGTAAGGGTGTTTTGGTAATTTCATAACAATCTAACTGAGAAAATCTAACAGAGTTTGTTTTTTGGACTCAAGAAGTTAAGATTAAAAACCATTAGGACTCAGATTGAGACAAGTTTGAATTCTGGACTCAAGTAGTTAAAACGACCAAACCACAGGGACTCAAAAAGGACTTTACTCAATAAAAAGTTTGTGGTCGGCCCAGTCCATACTATAAATTAGGCATTCTGACCCGACCCGTTGCCCAACCCGCCTACTTTGCCACAACTAATATCTATTATCTTGCTATTGAACCCCCAACTAACAAATCTATCTCAACTTTCCACTCATTTAATAGTTGAAATATGCTCATAAACTCGATTCAGGATTCAGAACTGAGAAGTTAATAGATGTATTTGGTTTTTTTCTCTAAATATCTTGTTACCCTGAATCCTGATACTTTATTCAAGATTTTCATAGATACACATTTGACACTACAATCTCAAATATGGGTTCCTGTTACAGCAGAATGTTATAGAAACAATAGCAGGAAAACAATATAAAATTATTATGCAGTTTAAAACGGAAAAAATCATGCTTATAACCAAGTAACTGAAAAAATGATTGTTTAAAATGTTGTATATGCTGAGTTAATATATAAAGTAACATAACTTAATTTATATTCCAAGAAACATGAAAGTACCTGATACTCAGCTCGTTGAGAAAGCAAAAGCAGGACTTTGGAGATCTCACGCAGGACAAGAAGGGTCAAGCGTGCATCTAACTGAACAGCTTCAATCTCTTCTTGTATGCGTGATATAATTCTGGAGATATGTTCTTTAGATGGAACACTACCGCGGTTTGACATCGGGAATACACTGTTAACAAGTTCAGATAGCCGACTCAAGCACTGGGCCAAGAAAGCTGTCTGAAACACTTCAATGGCACCAACCATTTGATCTCTACCTTCTACTGTTATGGCAGGTAAAACCCCTTTAACGTCTGTGTCACGTGAAATTCTTTCAACAAGATTTTCAATCATAGCCAAGAGTTTTGGATAGCCAACAGTGAAAATCTCTTTAACAAAGCTTGAAGCGGTGAAGGTAGATTTCATTTGGTTTGCAAATGATTTGACAATTGCCTCCCAAACGCGAGTAGTTAAGAGAGGGTCACCATCCTATAAAGAAATAAGCGCAGAATGTTATGATGCATCAATAATCAAATGTCTATATGTTAAAGGTATACATTAGAAAGCCAATGGCATATATTCCATCACGGTCCATAAAAGAACTAAAAATAATCCAGTCAGTGTTTTAATAATCACATAGGCGGTATAGATTAAGCAGAGATTAAGTAGATGCATTAGCACTCTACTTCAGTTTGAGATATAGAAAAGTGTGAGTATAAATGAAAAAGAAACTACAATAATTTTTAGTGTTTCTCGGGTTGGAAAGAAAAGGAAAGTTGTAATATTTCAATTTTCATGCTCCTGAGTTGCAGAGGAACATAAAAAGAAGCTTATAAAGCATTTGAGGTTCGTTTTTCTCGAAGTTTTCTCACATGGAATTAAAGAGAAAAAAATACTTTCCTCTGGTTCCTTCCATTTCTCTCATAAGAAAAATAGCTCAGGAGGAAATTGAAGTTCATTCCGTTTAAAATCTATGATTCTATCCAGTTTCTAATCTCGTGAAAATGGTGTTAATAAAAGCATTACATGGAGTGTAAGTACCGAAAAAGCATGAGATCAAATGAAATGTTTAAAATAGAACTCCATGTCAGCAAACTGCTTGGATCGTAGCATTTCTGCGCATATGCTAGAAATGAATCATATTTTATTACTTCTTTAGGTTTAAAACAATATATTCCCTACAAACATTGTTTTGCAACAGATTCACATAGAACATATTGATTCCAGATTGAAGGTAAAACATGATCTACAATATAGACTAGATTAACAGCGGATATGGGCTAAAGGATAGGTTACACTCCATGGTAACTCTAAATCTCTAATAACAAAATTTCATCAAAAAGCAATTACTAATATCGAACTTGATCAAAATCTGCATACCTTGATGATACAGAAGATTAGTTTTGGATGTGTGGATGTTAGGATGTATGTTTGCATAACCTATTTCTACATATAATAATCAGATTATGTATGGTGGAATACGGAGCCGGGGATCTCTCTGGAAGCAGCCTCTCTATCCGCAAGGATAGGGGTAAGGTTTGCCTACATCTCACCCTCCTCAGACCCTACTCTTAGCTATGCTAATTGTGGGATTTACTGGGTAAGGTTGTTGTTGTTTGTATTATGTATGGCGGAATACCATTACGAGACTATGTGTAACATACAGGACTATAAGAAAGTATGTTTATAACTTTATATACCCTTAGATGTAGCACACTCAACACCATCCAAGCACTATGTCCAGCAGGCCTTTAATTTACTACAAATGACTTGATTCTGATTACTAAATGTCACATAATCACTTCCTAATCCAAACATCCTTTTATTTGAAAAAAGATTCACCGAGACACCAACATTTATTTTCATGATCTAAGGCCTAAACCCTACTTCCAGGTACATCAGTGCTACACAATCTTCTGACCTCATGCTTAGGGTATATAAGATCTACGCATAGGCATAATACAAAAACAGCTAGTGGCAATCGAACAATAATAGCGACCTAAGGCCTAAGCTTTCTTGCCAGATACATCAAGATCATGACTGTTAAACAACACACTGACACACAATCTTCTAAGTTCTAACCTCATGCCTCGAGTTTAAAACATTTACTCTTCTAATAACAATAGTAACAACAATAACAACTCACCTGCATAACCTCATCAAGCAACAACACATGAGTAAACGGATCCCTTTTCTTCGACAACACCCTCTGCAAATGCCAAACACCAACCACCACCGAATGCAACTGATCCATACACCCACTCATCCTCACCCACAACCCCTCCTTCGCCTTCCCCCCACTCCCAATCTGCGGCATCCCACTCCTCTGCCCCCCACCCGGCCCTCCAAACCCACCCCCACCCCCCGACACCGCCTTCATATCCAACGCAACCCCCACACTCCTCACTCCCATACTCTTATACTTACTAACCAACCCCTCCACCGTCATCCTCAACTCCCCTAAATTATAAAACACCTGCAACCCCACCCCTACCTCCGCCTGGTTAAACGCGTCCAACCCCCGCTCCAACGCCTTCATCCCTTCCAATCTCAACCTATTCCCAACTTCCTTAACCACCTTCACCTCCTCATCAACCACACTCACCCCACTCAAATCACTCTCCTCAAACAACCTCAAAACCTCACTATACAACTGCGCCGCCTTCGACAAATCAATCTTACTCACATCACCTTCCTCCATCACATCTTTCAACTTCTTCGAAACACGAAGCACTCTCACCGTCGATTGGACCAAATCAACGGTGAGATGGAGGTTCGACAATTGAACAGATTTGGATCGGATTTGACGGTTGGGATCGGATAATTCGGATCGGACTTTGCGAACAGAGGATTGGAGAGTGGAAACAGATGTACGGATGGAGGAAAGGGAGGACTCGGTGTCCTTGATGGAGGATAATTGGGAAAGTAATTCATCATGGCGGTTAAGGACTTCAGATCGGAGGTGTTTTTCGATTAGGCGAATGCCGTCTTGGATTTTTTCGGCGCGGGCGGCGGCGGTGCCGGAGGAGAGGGCGTCGGAGGAGAAGTGAGTGGAATTGAAATCGGAGGAGAGGAATTTGGAGAAGAATGGATCGGAGGAGAAGGAGTCTAGGAGAGATGAGGAGGTGGTGGTGGTTGACGACGGTGTACGGTCTTTGAAGGTGGGGACGCGTTGTATGGATGTACGGACTGACGGAGAGGACATTTTGTTTTTTTTCCGGTGAGATGTAGGTTTTGGTGTGGTGTGGTGAGGGTGGAGGGTTTTGATGATAACGGATTAACAGACAAATAGAAGGTAACAGCACAGACTAGAATGCTTACTGGGTTAGTGGTTAGTGGTTAGTGGTTTGTTACTATATCTATGAGAAACAAAATAACGAGAGCTGTTTGGTTGATTAAGTGCTGAATCATTAAGATGTCTGAATGGTTAAGTGCTGAATCATTAAGTTGGACCTCTTAATGGTTAGTTTTCTTGTTACACATTGGTATGAGAGTTTCATTAAGGTTCAGCCTAGTTCAGTGCAGGGGCGAAGCTTGGTTCGTCAATCGGTGGGGGCCGAACTCAATTTTTTTTTTCGGTAGTGCAAATCGGCGGGGGCCGAACTCAACCCGGACTAAATTTGCCTACGAAAATCGCAAATTTCCACTAATGCGCCAAAAAACATGGGGGCCAGGGCCACACCTGGCCCTCACAATCCTTCGTCCCTGGTTCAGTGCTTAATGGTTCAGCAACATCCCAAGTCTTAATGATTCAGCCTCAACCATTTCATTAAAAGGCTAAAACAAACGCGCTGAATGCTGAATCATTCAACACTGAATGATTAAGAGCCTCAATAAGAGGCTACCAAACAGCCCCTAAAATGAAAAAATAACATTTTTAGTTGACTAATTACAAGTTTTGTGTTTTATAGTACGTTTATACTATGTTTCAAAGCATGTTTTTTACGTTTGAAATTGATGAGTTATATACTTTATATTTTAAAATCTTGTATGTTTTGTCCTTTGACCCTAACCCAGTTAGTTTTTTTCGTTAAATCTGGTCAATCAACGTTACCCAACGACCACCACCACCACCCATCAACATCACCTATCCTCCTATTGCAAACAACCACCACCGCTATCAACTCCATTATCGTAACCATCTCTCCTTCACAACCCCAAACCTCTCAAATACTGCTGAATCGATATAAAACGATAATAAACACTGGAAAAAAAAAGAAAAGAATTATGAAACATCCTTCCAACTATGAGACGCCATCAAACAACAGTATCTTTAAAACCCTTTAGGAAATTCGTTTTCTTGGGCATATGTATCAAGAATTATGAAATTTGAGTAGAAACTCTAAGAAACTAAGATTGTTACGGAGTGTGATTAAAGAAGCAACTGATTGAGAGGATTTTGGAGAAACGACAGAGAGAGAAGGGATTTTGATCAACTTTTCATTTGCGGTAGGTAGTGGTGGATGATATTTGATTCAACTGATCCGGTGGTGGTTAGTTGATGGGTTTTGGGTTGGAGAGCAGATGTGGTGGTGGCGGCTCTAATGGGTTGGTGGTTCTGATTCGCGGCAGGTGGTGGCGGTGGTGTAACACCCCAAAATCCATACATACACTTATTGTTAAAACGCGCGAAATCTAGGGCTTAGCGAATAAGTTAAACAAAACGCTTAAGTTAAACCGTAAAAGAATTTTGGTAGTTCCGTTATTTACAAACTTAAAACGGGATTCTTACACAACTAGCATGGGAATATGAGGGGCTGAATGTGCCATTTAACAAAGTAATAATAAAAGGGGGTTAAAATGAAAAGAGTATATAACGGGTTTATACACTAGACATAAACACCATGATTAATTTGAAGCTATGTGATGTTATGTTAATTCTTGAAGTATGTATATAATGGGTTTATACACTAGACATAAACACCATGAGTTGGTTGCATAACATAAAGGTACTAGTGTAACATTACGCATTAATACTTGTACGTTACGCATTGACATTAATAAAACGTCAAGTTTTCATATTTATATTCGCATTTATTATTTTTGTCGCGATTATGGAACCCTAATACTATATATAATATTATATATATGTGTGTTTTGTATAATTATATCAAAAATAAAACAAGCCTTGGCCGGGATTCGAACCCGCGCCAAAGGCCGGGTGGATCTAACACTAGTGCACAAACCAACTGGGCTAGCCTACTTTGTTGATATAACCCAGACTCGTTATAATTTTATACGCGGATTGAATCCTCACAGTTGACAAGGAAAGTCAACTGTGGGATTCCTTGGTGATCAATCCTTCGAATTAACGTATGATTATCCTATATTTGGTAAATTAGGGCAATAACCGGCCCAATACAACACAATTACACATCAATAACACGGCAATCGTTGACCCATTTGATTATTAAACGCGTACGTATTCAATTGGAAGTCAAACATTCCAATTAACCCTAACCCTAATCATCAGTATAAATTGAGGGTCTGCGAAGCTTAACAACTCGCTCACAACTCTCTCTCAATCTCTATTTCTCTCTAATTCGCTCTGATCATTGCAATTTTGTTCGTGGTTTGACTTTATCTTTGACCCGACGTTTGCAAACAAATCAACACTGTGAGTATGTTTTCTTTTGTGGGTTTAGTTCATCGGCATTCCAGAAACAATAGCCCTAACATTAATCGGGCTGTTGTTGTCTTAATCGTTCAATTGTAATTCTAGGGTTCGTGTAATTTGAATTGGGGATAAACCTGTAACAGCGTCGTGTATATAATTATTTTAAAACCAGAAATCTCACAACCACCGGCCTAGGCCAAGTGGTTGTGACCCTGGTTCGTCACACAGGTCACCCGGGTTCGAGTCCCGGCTCTGACCGGTTTTTGGTTCTTTTCTTTCCTTTTCTTTTTTTTAAACAAACAATTAAATATATATATATATTAAATCCTTTAATCTTTTAAATTCTTTTTAAAATACCAAAACTATTTTATAAATTCTAAAAAAATTATAATTGTTTAATCTGATATAAAAGTTTTATTTGTAATTTTTATTTTCCAGAAAATCATTTATTTAATATTTATAATAATTAAATCATTTTTATACTATTATATTTATAAAAATCCATTTATATATCAAAACAGTATTATTAAATTTCCCAAAATTTATCCTGACTTTTTATAAAGTCAACCTTTACTGAAATAATTTTTAAATCAGTAAAATCATTTATTTTATATTTTTAAACAATTTTTGTTAGATTTAATCATAATTAATTCATAATAAATCCAATTTTCATCATTTTTGCACCAAAATTTTATACAAATTATTTTTAATCATTTAGAACAGAAATATGATTTTTAAAATAAGATTTCTTTAATTTTAGTATTTTTGATTATTAAAGTTAATAATTGGCTATTTATAAATAAATAGATTTAAAAATCTATTTTAAATGAAATAATTTTATAAAAATTATTTTATTGCTTCAAACACTTTATTGTGCACATTCAAAATTCAAATTTTATAAAAAGACTATTTTTCATTAATTATCCAATTTTCCTTTATTAATTAAGCATTTTAATCTCAACAATTGATTATCCCCAAATCAAAACCCTAGGATACACATATTAGTTAATTAGACTTAGACTTATTACATATTACCTTATTATAGGGTGATATTTGGAAATCACTTTGGGCAACACAATTATCATATCTTTTCAACAAGTTAACATTTGCTAAGGTGAGTTTACATAGCCCCTTTTATTTATCACCATGTTTGGGGTGAAACATGTTATAACATTTTCATTGCAATTCAATCATCAATGTGTCTATGTGTTTTCTATGTTGCATTATGTCTTGAGCATGATTAGAGTAAGCACCATTCTAGCATAATCATTAACATTGATCAGCCGACGGTATACATTGATAGATCTATTGGACTGACAATCCCACCCGGATACGTGCCTCCTACAAAGGTTACGTGGGTGTTTGTTATCGCATAACATATTCATTGGGACCATAAGTGTATGGTATGTATCATTTATAACAGTCAACAGGGTTGATTATGCACTCGATTTATTTCTAATATGTTCTCACATATGGGCTAGATTAACATGACACATGAATTGCACAACATTTTATTCATTTTATCATCAAAAACCTATGTAATTCTCACCAACTTATGTTGACCCAAAATACTTTCAAAATTAACATGTTTCAGGTAACAATGAAGCTGAGGCTTGAGTTAGCATGAGGATTTTACTTGAAGTTTATTTGAAGTCATTGAAGTTATTATTTGATGTTATGTATTTGAATTCTTAGACATTATTTCACATTTTGGATATTTATGTTTGAATAAATTATTTAAAATTTATGTTATACCATGTGCTACTGAAAACAATCATCAATACGTGGCACCCCGATGTTTCCGCCATCGGTTGGGGTGTTACAGATTGGTATCAGAGCCTTGGTTATAGGGAATTAGGTTATTAGAAATAATCTAGACTATAACCTTAGGGACTAAAACAGTACTTGCTTCTCCTACTTGTAACCCTAATTGCTTCCCTAATCCTATCCTTATCCTATGCCTTAAACCTACATGTGACTACTCTTAATTGTCTGCTGCAATCCTGATCCACCATTAGATTTATAGGACAAAATCCTCAGGTTTAACCTGAACCCCCTTGAGATCTCGTCGAAGTTCTAGATTTTAATAACGAACACGTGCAATCTGGAAGGGTGAACGCCTGTATTCTGAGTCTTCTGTCTAGGCTGGCATTGCGCATATATCCCAATCAGACGAGGGACCCGGATGCCTACCTGGGAATTCTCGGGATGAGTGTTCACTTATAGGCTAAAGCATGTCTTCATATGTTATTAGAATTTAGAATCTTTGATAAGTCAACGTTTTCGTTTATTCGTTTTAATTAATGAATAAATGATTACATTCCTTATATAAACTCTCATTCATTTCATTGTGTCTATTACAGATCATGCCTCCTCGTCGCAGCACTCGCAACAACAATGGTGAGAACCACGAAGAAGGTGGTGATAACCATAACCACAACCATGACCAAGCTCCTAACCACAACAACAATGGGGTCGATGCTCAACTGGCTGCGATCATTTCTCAACAAATGGCGCAGCAAATCGCAACTCTGGTTCCCAATTTACTTGCTCAGGTCATCCAATTGAACGGCAACGGGAATGGTCACAACGGGAACGGGAATGGCAATGGCAATGGTAATGGACCCCAAGCCTGCACCCTCAAACATTTCAACTCTTGTAACCCTCCAAAGTTCAGCGGTGAAGAAGGAGCTACTGGACTTCTCCAATGGTTTGAGGGTATTGAAAATACCTTCATCAACAGTGAGTGCCCCAATAACTTCAAGGTTCGTTACGCCATGAGTGTTCTCCATAAACGAGCACTCACATGGTGGAATGAAGAAAAGCGTACTCGTGGGGCCGAGGTTGCTCTTGCTATGACATGGGACCAGGTCAAAGAGATCATGAAGGAGGAGTTCTGTCCTCGCAATGAAGTTAAAAAGCTTGAGGATGAGTTCCACACCTTGGCTCAAGATAGTGGGGAAAACCTCGCCTACAACACCCGCTTTCATGAGCTTAGCTTATTGTTGCCACACAAGGTTACTCCTCTGCCGGTAGCCATCGAGAAGTACATCGGTGGTCTGCCCATGCAAATCCAGGACACTGTTTGGGGTAGAAATCCTGCAACTCTGGAAGAGGCCAAACATCTAGCGGCCACTCTTACTGATAATCACGTGAAGAACGGTACTCTAGTTCGCAAGGGCACCAAGAAGACTACTGCCAAAGATACTCCACAGCCTGCAATTGAAGTCAAGCCTGAGACCTCAAGCAACAAGAAGCGCAAGGCTAGAAACTATATGGTTGCTGCTACTCCACCTGCTGCCCAAAACCCAGCCAAGAAACCATGCACCGGACCTCACCCTTTGTGCAACACTTGCAAGTATCACCATCCCACACAGGTGCCATGTCGATTTTGTACTAAGTGTCAACGATATGGTCACCTGGTGAACGTCTGTCGATCTCCTGCTGCCCAAGACAACAACAACCCAGCTCCCAACCAACAAAACAACAGGCCTACTCGTGGTCAATGCTACGAGTGTGGTAACCCTAATCACTACATCAACAACTGCCCTAATCGTAACCGTAACCAAAACCAAAATCAGAACCAAAACCAAAACCAAAACCAGAACCGCAACCAGAACCAAGGTGCTCGAGGTCGCGCCTACAATCTCAACGCTAACCAGGCTCGTGACAACAACGAAGTGGTGAATGGTACGTTTCTCATTAATAACCACTATGCATCCATATTATTTGATTCAGGAGCTGATAAGTCATTCGTGTCACTGAAGTTTGAACCTTTACTTAACTTACCCCACACTAATCTAGAAGAACCTTTCGTGGTAGAGGTAGCTAACGGGAAGTCTATTTCGATCGGTTCTATTATTCGTAACTGCTTGTTGAATCTCGATGATCATACTTTCTCTATCGATCTCATCCCCATGCATCTTGGTAGTTTTGATGTTATAGTAGGCATGGACTGGTTGTCAACTCATCGTGCCGAAATTCTGTGCTTCGAGAAAGTCATCCGCATTCCTCTCGAATCTGGTGAGATTTTGAAGATCTATGGTGAGAAACCCTGTGGTGAGCTTAAGCTTATGTCTTGTACTACTGCCCAAAAGTACTTACGAAAGGGGTATACAGCCTTCTTAGCTAACGTGATAGAAAAGAAGGACAAAGGCAAAAGTATCCAAGACATTCCTATTATTCGAGACTATCCTGAAGTCTTTCCAGAGGATTTACCTGGTTTGCCTCCTGCTCGGCAAGTGGAGTTTCGTATTGATCTTGTTCCTGGTGCTAATCCTATTGCTAAAGCTCCTTATCGTCTAGAACCCTCTGAGATGCAAGAACTTGCTAGTCAATTACAGGAACTTTCTGATAAAGGGTTCATTCGCCCTAGTTCTTCTCCATGGGGAGCCCCTGTCTTGTTCGTTAAAAAGAAGGATGGTTCTCTTCGGATGTGTATTAACTACCGTGAACTCAACAAACTCACCATCAAGAATCGTTATCCACTCCCTAGGATTGACGATCTCTTCGATCAACTTCAAGGAGCAACGCATTTCTCGAAGATTGATCTCCGTTCTGGTTATCATCAGCTTAGAGTCCACGATGAAGATATTCCCAAGACAGCTTTTCGCACTCGCTACGGTCACTATGAATTCATGGTTATGCCTTTCGGTTTGACCAATGCTCCCGCAGTATTTATGGATTTAATGAATCGGGTTTGCAGACCCTATCTCGACAAATTCGTGATCGTTTTCATCGATGATATTTTGATTTACTCTAAGTCAAAATCCGATCACGAGCAACATCTTCACTCTATCTTGAGCCTCCTAAAGAAAGAACAACTGTACGCCAAGTTCTCCAAATGTGAATTTTGGCTTAAGGAAGTTCAATTTTTGGGACATGTCATTGATATGAACGGAATTCATGTTGATCCTGCAAAAATCGAAGCTGTGAAGAATTGGAGTGTTCCTACCACTCCAACAGAAGTCCGTTCTTTTCTTGGGTTGGCTGGTTATTATCGTCGATTCATCGCCAATTTCTCCAAGATCGCTGTTCCTCTCACTACCTTAACTCACAAGGGTAAACCCTATGAGTGGGGACCTAAGCAAGAGGAAGCATTTGAAACTCTTAAGCTGAAACTCTGTGAAGCTCCTGTCTTATCTCTACCTGATGGTAATGATGATTTCGTGGTCTACTGTGATGCATCGAACCAAGGTCTTGGTTGTGTTCTCATGCAACGAGGAAAGGTTATTGCTTATGCGTCTCGACAACTCAAGACTCACGAGAAAAATTATACCACCCATGATCTTGAATTGGGTGCTGTTGTCTTCGCACTCAAGATTTGGAGACATTATCTGTATGGGACCAAATGTGTGGTGTTCACGGACCACAAAAGTCTCCAACATGTCTTCGACCAAAAGAATCTTAACATGAGGCAACGACGTTGGGTTGAATTACTTAACGACTATGATTGCGAAATTCGCTACCATCCTGGCAAAGCGAATGTTGTGGCTGACGCACTTAGTCGTAAAGAGCGTGTCAAACTCCAATGTGCGAGAGTTCGTACTGATCTTCAAGATCGCATCCTCTAGGCTCAACACACCTCAGTCACCCAAGGTAACATGTACGATGAAATGTCTTGTGGTGCTGAGACCCAACTTGAAACCAAACCCGATGGTCTCCTTTATTTTCTTAATCGACTGTGGATTCCCGACCGTGATGATCTTCGTACTTTTCTCATGAACGAGGCTCATAAGTCTCGTTATTCTGTTCATCCTGGAGCTGACAAGATGTACCAAGATCTTCGTTATTCTTATTGGTGGCCTGGTATGAAGAAAGACATTGCTCTATTCGTCGCAAAATGCCTCATTTGTTCCAAGGTTAAGGCTGAACATCAACGACCATCTGGTATGCTTGAACAACCAGAGATTCCTGTCTGGAAATGGGAGAGCATAGCTATGGATTTCATCACCAAACTCCCTCGCACACCCAAAGGTTTTGACAGTATTTGGGTAATCGTCGATCGTTTGACCAAGTCAGCTCACTTTCTACCTATTCGTGAGAAGTATTCTGTGGAAAGGTTGGCAAAGATGTACGTAAGTGAAATCGTATGTCGTCACGGGATACCTTTGGATATTATTTCTGATCGCGATGGTCGTTTCACCTCTCACTTTTGGGGATCTCTACAAGATGCTTTGGGTACCAAGTTGAACCTGAGCACTGCTTATCACCCTCAAACGGATGGTCAGACTGAACGAACCATCCAGACACTTGAGGACATGCTCAGGGCATGTGTCATCGATTTTGGTGGCGCATGGGATTCACATCTTCCTTTGGTTGAGTTCTCATACAACAACAGTTATCACGCCAGCATAAACATGGCTCCTTTTGAGGCACTCTATGGTCGGAAATGTCGTTCTCCTGTCTGTTGGACTGAGGTTGGTGAAGCTCGTATTACTGGACCCGAACTAATCCAGGAAACCACAGACAAAATCCAGCTTATCCAGGATAATCTTCTCAAGGCTCGAAGTCGCCAAAAGAGTTATGCTGATAAACGTCGTAAACCCTTGGAATTTCAGGTTGGGGACCTTGTGCTACTTAAGGTATCCCCTTGGAAAGGAGTTATTCGTTTCGGTAGAAAGGGAAAACTAGCTCCTCGATACGTAGGCCCCTTCAAAATTCTTGACAGAGTTGGAAAGGTGGCTTACAAGCTTGACCTTCCACCTGAGCTAAGCAATGTTCATCCGACCTTCCATGTTTCGAACCTCAAGAAATGCTTAGCAGATGAGAACCTTCATGTTCCTCTTGAGGATGTGCAAATTGATGAAAGCATGCACATTATCGAGAAACCCGTCGAGATTGTTGACACTGGAGTCAAGAAACTCAAGCGCAGTCGTATTCCGATCGTTAAGGTTCGTTGGGAATCTAAACGAGGCCCAGAGTTAACTTGGGAGCGTAAAGACCAGATGAAGTCAAAGTATCCGCATCTTTTTCCACCAGACTCTCCAACTCCAACTTCGGGACGAAGTTCCTAAAAGTAGGGGAGACTGTAACATTACGCATTAATACTTGTACGTTACGCATTGACATTAATAAAACGTCAAGTTTTCATATTTATATTCGCATTTATTATTTTTGTCGCGATTATGGAACCCTAATACTATATATAATATTATATATATGTGTGTTTTGTATAATTATATCAAAAATAAAACAAGCCTTGGCCGGGATTCGAACCCGCGCCAAAGGCCGGGTGGATCTAACACTAGTGCACAAACCAACTGGGCTAGCCTACTTTGTTGATATAACCCAGACTCGTTATAATTTTATACGCGGATTGAATCCTCACAGTTGACAAGGAAAGTCAACTGTGGGATTCCTTGGTGATCAATCCTTCGAATTAACGTATGATTATCCTATATTTGGTAAATTAGGGCAATAACCGGCCCAATACAACACAATTACACATCAATAACACGGCAATCGTTGACCCATTTGATTATTAAACGCGTACGTATTCAATTGGAAGTCAAACATTCCAATTAACCCTAACCCTAATCATCAGTATAAATTGAGGGTCTGCGAAGCTTAACAACTCGCTCACAACTCTCTCTCAATCTCTATTTCTCTCTAATTCGCTCTGATCATTGCAATTTTGTTCGTGGTTTGACTTTATCTTTGACCCGACGTTTGCAAACAAATCAACACTGTGAGTATGTTTTCTTTTGTGGGTTTAGTTCATCGGCATTCCAGAAACAATAGCCCTAACATTAATCGGGCTATTGTTGTCTTAATCGTTCAATTGTAATTCTAGGGTTCGTGTAATTTGAATTGGGGATAAACCTGTAACAGCGTCGTGTATATAATTATTTTAAAACCAGAAATCTCACAACCACCGGCCTAGGCCAAGTGGTTGTGACCCTGGTTCGTCACACAGGTCACCCGGGTTCGAGTCCCGGCTCTGACCGGTTTTTGGTTCTTTTCTTTCCTTTTCTTTTTTTTTTAAACAAACAATTAAATATATATATATATTAAATCCTTTAATCTTTTAAATTCTTTTTAAAATACCAAAACTATTTTATAAATTCTAAAAAAATTATAATTGTTTAATCTGATATAAAAGTTTTATTTGTAATTTTTATTTTCCAGAAAATCATTTATTTAATATTTATAATAATTAAATCATTTTTATACTATTATATTTATAAAAATCCATTTATATATCAAAACAGTATTATTAAATTTCCCAAAATTTATCCTGACTTTTTATAAAGTCAACCTTTACTGAAATAATTTTTAAATCAGTAAAATCATTTATTTTATATTTTTAAACAATTTTTGTTAGATTTAATCATAATTAATTCATAATAAATCCAATTTTCATCATTTTTGCACCAAAATTTTATACAAATTATTTTTAATCATTTAGAACAGAAATATGATTTTTAAAATAAGATTTCTTTAATTTTAGTATTTTTGATTATTAAAGTTAATAATTGGCTATTTATAAATAAATAGATTTAAAAATCTATTTTAAATGAAATAATTTTATAAAAATTATTTTATTGCTTCAAACACTTTATTGTGCACATTCAAAATTCAAATTTTATAAAAAGACTATTTTTCATTAATTATCCAATTTTCCTTTATTAATTAAGCATTTTAATCTCAACAATTGATTATCCCCAAATCAAAACCCTAGGATACACATATTAGTTAATTAGACTTAGACTTATTACATATTACCTTATTATAGGGTGATATTTGGAAATCACTTTGGGCAACACAATTATCATATCTTTTCAACAAGTTAACATTTGCTAAGGTGAGTTTACATAGCCCCTTTTATTTATCACCATGTTTGGGGTGAAACATGTTATAACATTTTCATTGCAATTCAATCATCAATGTGTCTATGTGTTTTCTATGTTGCATTATGTCTTGAGCATGATTAGAGTAAGCACCATTCTAGCATAATCATTAACATTGATCAGCCGACGGTATACATTGATAGATCTATTGGACTGACAATCCCACCCGGATACGTGCCTCCTACAAAGGTTACGTGGGTGTTTGTTATCGCATAACATATTCATTGGGACCATAAGTGTATGGTATGTATCATTTATAACAGTCAACAGGGTTGATTATGCACTCGATTTATTTCTAATATGTTCTCACATATGGGCTAGATTAACATGACACATGAATTGCACAACATTTTATTCATTTTATCATCAAAAACCTATGTAATTCTCACCAACTTATGTTGACCCAAAATACTTTCAAAATTAACATGTTTCAGGTAACAATGAAGCTGAGGCTTGAGTTAGCATGAGGATTTTACTTGAAGTTTATTTGAAGTCATTGAAGTTATTATTTGATGTTATGTATTTGAATTCTTAGACATTATTTCACATTTTGAATATTTATGTTTGAATAAATTATTTAAAATTTATGTTATACCACGTGCTACTGAAAACAATCATCAATACGTGGCACCCCGATGTTTCCGCCATCGGTTGGGGTGTTACAACTAGGGACCAAATTGTACATGTGTTGATGATCAACTATGTAACACCCCAACCGATGGCGGAAATATCGGGATGTCACGTATTGATGATTGTTCAGTAGCTCATGGAGAATAATAAATTTCATTAAATAATTTAAATAGGTTACATACAATTGTTCTAAGAATTTGTACATCACAAGATGGAAAATACTAGCTACACGTCTTCAAGCATTAACTCGAATCTTCATGCAAGAATAACCTGAAACATGTTAAGTTTGAAAATATTTTGGGTCAACAAAAGTTGGTGAGAATTACATAGGTTTTTTTTTGGGATATGATAGATAATAATAGTTTGTACAACAATCACAGTTGTATGATGATAGAGTATGAGTCCGACATGTAACAATGCGTCTTTGTACAATCAAACCTTGTGTCGACTGAGACCTAACTCGCAAGTTAGTTAAATGTTGTTACTGTTTTCGATCATCCCTGAATTTATGCGGGGGGATGGGTTTGTCAGACCTATAGCGCTATAATCTAAACAGGCGGCTTGATTAATGTTAATGATTGTACTGTGTCTTTTTGTTACAGTCAAATGATAGAATGAGTAAATGATAGTGTATAAAATGTTTATAATTGAATCATAAGTTTCAACAATGTAAGAATGAGTAAATGATAGTGTATAAAATGTTTAAACATGTTTCACCCCAAAAATGTAAACAGAAAAAGGGGTTATGTAAACTCACCTTAATGTTAGTGTTGAATCCCTTGATATAGAATAAATGTGGCACAATGATTCCAAGTATCACCCTATGTTTAAGGCAATAACATAAGTGTTGGGAGAACTAAAAAGTCTAAGTTTTCTATTCCAAAGGTATTCTAGGGTTCCTAATTTGGGGATTTATAATTGATTGGTAATTAATTTAGAATAATTGTTAATTATATAATTAAATAAAGAAATAATTAATAGAGAAGGATTTTTGGCAATTCTCAATTAAATATGGTTGTATTAAAATGTAGTAAATGTGAAAATAATTTTTCTAAAATTATTTTCTTAATTAATGAATATATATTATATTAATAATTATTTGACAAAATATAGACTTAATATTTAAAAATATTAAAAATTACAAATTTCGAATCAAAAATTTATATTTCTGATCTAAATGATTAATAATAATTTATGTGAAATTTTGATATAAAAATAATGAAAAATGGATTTATCATGATTTATTTATGATTAAAATAACAAAAATAGATTAAAAATATTAAATAAATGATTTTTTAGAATTAAAAATCATTTCAGGAATGTTTATTGTTCTATAAGTTTAGGATAATTTTTGTGGAATTTTATGAAATCGTTTTGATATCTTTATAGAATTTTATAATTATAATGGAATAAACTTGTATTATTTATTATATATAATAAATAAAAGATTTTTGAAAAACTAAAAATTGGATAATAAACTTTACCATTTGAATTGCATAAAATAAATTTTATAGAATTTATAAAGTTGTTTTGGTATTTTAAATGTATAATAAAAGTTTAGAATTAAAAATATATGTTTAAATCCATCTAAAAAATATGTGGTGGTTATGAGGTTCGAACCCGGGTCTATGACCGGGTTGGACTTAATCACAAGTGTGGCCACCACCAAGCCACACCCTGAGAACAAGTTTAAAGCAGACAGAAAATCTTTTATATATTACCAGATTCGAACCTTCTTCCCCAAACTAACCCTAGATTAATCTCCGGTTAATTGGACTCGAAAACTACTGTTGAAATCCAATTAACTAGAGGGCTAATGTACTATAGAGTAATACGATCAGAATGGCATAGAGATTTACTGACTTAATGGAGATTTGAGAGGTAATGGAGGTGACCGGAAAACCACGACGCCGGCGATTCAGAAAGGCACGAGCAGAGTGTTTTTTAAACGGAAAGGAGAGTGGGGGTTGGTTTGGTGTGAAGTTTCCGAGTTGGAGAGTGCCCTATTTATACTCAACGTGAACGCGTTAAAGCTTTTGGTATTTTTGGTGTCGCCGGAAAATACGGGAATCACCATTAACCTACATAAATGCAGGTTTTGACGAGTTAAAACGAGTCTAAGGGCGTTGGTCAAAGGCTGGAAACACGCGGGGGCTCTTAATTGTGATTGACGGCATTTTGGAAACTACCGGATTTTCTGTTTTGGCCGGTCGGAGAAGACGACGGGTGACTGGGAAGACAGACACATGGGCCGGTTTCATTCCTTGGGTTTGGGCTTGACTGGGTGGGCCAAAAAGGTTTTGATTGGGTTAAGATCATTTTGACCAAAACAAAACAATCAGATTATTTATTTATTTATTTTTTTATTATAATTATTATTATTATTATTATTATTATTATTAGAAAATAAAGATGGTTCAAATATCTAGTTGGGAACAAATTTCACGATGTTACAGTCTCCCCTACTTTTAGAAACTTCGTCCCGAAGTTTATTGAAAACACAGGGTTGAAGGTGATTGGGTAAAAATGAAAATAGTTGTGATTTGGAAAATTTGGGTTATAGCATGACATGAATAGAATAAACTGTCTCGTGTTATGTGTGAGTTGATCGACTAAATGAACTACCTGATAACTAGAGTTATTTACCGAAGACCTTGATAGAATTTCACACTACCTTAACGTACCTGTAAATTCATGATTACGTTCCGGACCGTAATCACCAATTTACCTTACATTAGGGTTTTGTGTCCTTCTATTACTCTAACACACATGTAAGTAATGCAGAAATAATCATGTGGTTGAACCTTTGTGTTTAATGAGTCCAACCGTTGAGCAAGGAGAAGACTCTCACTAGTTAGTGAGTAGGGGCCTCTACCGATTGTTGAGCAAGTTCGATAGCCTCCACCAGTCGTGGAGCAGGTTGTAGGGCCTCTCCCGACTGAGCAGGTTCGATAGCCTCCACTAGTAGTGGAGCAGGTTGTAGGGCCTCTCCCGACTGTTGAAAAGGCATGATGACTTCTACCAATCGTTGAGTAGGTTATTTGGTACTCACTAACTGTTGAGCAAGTACTTTATCCTCTATTAAGTGTAGCAATTATTATTCACATAAATCGCAAATTGGTAATATGTTTATGCAAGCAAGTATAACGAGTATAGTATATGAGTTGTAGTTGTATAGATTTAGATATTGATATAACAATTAGTTCACATTCAAACAAGCATGCATCCAAGTGTTATGATTAAACAACTCTCAGACAAAAATTTCAATACTAGAATTTATTACTTGAATCAAATAGCGTCAATACAAAAGCAAATAACATTCAAGTGGTGGGACTTGCTGTTAAGTGGCTGGAGGGTCTTGATCTCGGTTTAGTTTAGGGCATCGGTTACGGAAGTGATTTGGGTCTCCACATTCATAACACTGACCATAGTTGTATCTACCAGGATGATTAGGATTTGCAGCCTGAGCAGGGTTGGTTGGTTGGTTTCAGGGTTTAGGGCCTCACGACATGTGTTGACTAGATGGCCATACTTACCACAATTGGTGCACAGGCGACACGCTGAAGTAGTGGGATGATGTCGTTTGCATGTGTTACACAATGGATAGTTTCCTATATAAGGTTTCTTGTTAGAAGCTTGTGTAGTGAGGTTTGCATCAGGATCCCTGGTCTTACGCTTCTGGTTCTCAGTAGTTACCGCGGATATAATACTTGCTTTCTCGCTTTTCCGAACTAAGGTCCCGTTCTTTACGTGATTGTCAGTTAAGGTAGCTGCCAAACGTTTGGCCTCTTCGAGGGTAGCAGGGTTCCTTCCCCATACCGTGTCCTGAATCTGCATGGGTAAACCACCGATATATTTCTCGATGGCTACAGGCAGGGGAGTGACCTTATGGGGCAACAACAGACTGAGCTCATGGAAGCGGGTATTATAAGCAAGGTTTTCCCCACTATCCTGAGCAAGGGTGTGGAACTCGTCCTCTAATTTCTTGACCTCGTTACGTGGGCAAAATTCAGCTTTCATTATCTCCTTGACTTGATCCCAGGTCATAGTAAGTGCAACTTCAGCTCCTCGGGTGCGTTTTTCCTCATTCCACCAAGTGAGTGCTCGTCTGTGAAGAACACTCATGGCATAACGGACCTTAAAGTTATCGGGACACTCACTGTTAATGAAGGTATTCTCAATACCCTCGAACCATTGTAGAAGACCAGTAGCTCCTTCATCTCCACTGAACTTAGGGGGATTACAGGTATTAAAGTGTTTGAGAGTGCAGGCTGGGAGACCATTCCCGTTTCCATTCCCGTTCCCATTGTGGTTTCCATTGCCGTTTCCGTTTCCATTGCCCTTTCCGTTTCCGTTCATCTGGATGACTTGGGCCAGTAAGTTAGGAACCAGAGTTGCTATTTGTTGCGCCATTTGTTGGGAAATGATCGCAGCCAGTTGGGCATCAACGCCATTGTTGTTGTTGTTGTTGTTGTTGTTGTTGTTAGTGTCGTGGTTATGGTTGTGATTGCTACTCCCTTCATCATGATTGTCACCACTGTTAAGGCGAGCGTTGCGACGTGGAGGCATGATCTGTAAGAGACACAATGAAGGTTCAATGAGACATGAATGAGGTAATATAAGGAATGTAATCATTTATCCATTTATTAAAACAAATAAACGAAAACGTTGACTTATCAAAGATTCTAGATTCTAATAACATAGTGAAGACATGCTTTATCCTATAAGTGAACACTCATCCCGAGAATTCCCAGGTAGGCATCCGGGTCCCTCGTCTGATTAGGATATATGCGCAATGCCAGCCTAGACAGAGAACTCAGAATACAGGCGTTCACCCTTCCAGATTGCACGTATTCGTTATTAAAATCTAGAACTTCGACGAGATCTCAAGGTGGTTCAGGCTAAACCTGAGGATTTTGTCCTATTAGTCTAAGAGTAGACCCAGTGATGGAGAGCAATCTTCTTGTAAGGTTTAAAGTAGGGATAAGAAGTAGGAGGAAGATAGAGATTAGAAGCAAGTAGGGTTGCAAGTAAAAGGAGCAAGTACTGATTATAATCCTATGGTTATAGACTAGATTATTTTCTAATAACCTAATTCCCTATAACCATGGCTCAGATACCAATCTGTAACATCCCAACCGATGACGGAAACATCGGGATGTCACGTATTGATGATTGTTCAGTAGCTCATGGAGAATAATAAATTTCATTAAATAATTTAAATAGGTAACATACAATTGTTCTAAGAATTTGTACATCACAAGATGGAAAATACTAGCTACACATCTTCAAGCATTAACTCGAATCTTCATGCATGAATAACCTGAAACATGTTAAGTTTGAAAATATTTTGGGTCAACAAAAGTTGGTGAGAATTACATAGGTTTTTTTTTTTTCTTGGTATTCTAGGTTTCCTAATTTGGGGATTTATAATTGATTAGTAATTAATTTAGAATAATTGTTAATTACATAATTAAATAAAGAAATAATTAATAGAAAAGGATTTTTGGCAATTCTCAATAAAAGATGGTTGTATTAAAATGTAGTAAATGTGAAAATAATTTTTCTATAATTATTTTCTTAATTAATGAATATATTATATTAATAATTATTTGACAAAATATAGACTTAATATTTAAAAATATTAAAAATTACAAATTTCGAATCAAAAATTTATATTTCTGATTTAAATGATTAATAATAATTTATGTGAAATTTTTATATAAAAATAATGAAAAATGGATTTATCATGATTTATTTATGATTAAAAAACAAAAATCGATTAAAAATACTAAATAAATGATTTTTTAGAATTAAAAATCATTTCAGGAATGTTTATTGTTCTATAAGTTTAGGATAATTTTTGTGAAATTTTATGAAATCGTTTTGATATCTTTATAGAATTTTATAATTATAATGGAATAAACTTGTATTATTTATTATATATAATAAATAAAAGATTTTTGAAATACTAAAAATTGGATAATAAACTTTACCATTTGAATTGCATAAAATAAATTTTATAGAATTTATAAAGTTGTTTTGGTATTTTAAATGTATAATAAAATTTAGAATTAAAAATGTATGTTTAAATCCATCTAAAATATATGTGGTGGTTATGAGGTTCGAACCCGGGTCTATGACCGGGTTGGACTTAATCACAAGTGTGGCCACCACCAAGCCACACCCTGAGAACAAGTTTAAAGCAGACAGAAAATCTTTTATATATTACCAGATTCGAACCTTCTTCCCCAAACTAACCCTAGATTAATCTCCGGTTAATTGGACTCGAAAACTACTGTTAAAATCCAATTAACTAGAGGGCTAATGTACTATAGAGTAATACGATCAGAATGGCATAGAGATTTACTGACTTAATGGAGATTTGAGAGGTAATGAAGGTGACCGGAAAACCACGACGCCGGCGATTCAGAAAGGCACGAGCAGAGTGTTTTTTAAACGGAAAGGAGAGTGGAGGTTGGTTTGGTGTGAAGTTTTCGAGTTGGAGAGTGCCCTATTTATACTCAACGTGAACGCGTTAAAGCTTTTGGTATTTTTGGTGTCGCCGGAAAATACGGGAATCACCATTAACCTACATAAATGCAGGTTTTGACGAGTTAAAACGAGTCTAAGGGCGTTGGTCAAAGGCTGGAAACACGCGGGGGCTCTTAATTGTGATTGACAGCATTTTGGAAACTACCGGATTTTCAATTTTGGCCGGTCGGAGAAGACGACGGGTGACTGGGGAAGACAGACACATGGGCCGGTTTCATTCCTTGGGTTTGGGCTTGACTGGGTGGGCCAAAAAGGTTTTGATTGGGTTAAGATCATTTTGACCAAAACAAAACAATCAGATTATTTATTTTTTTATTTTTTGTGACATCCGTCACTTTTTATTTTATTTTTATATATAATAATAATAATAATAATAATAATAATAATAATCACACTATATCTAAACCACTCATAACCCAACCATCCTTCTTATATTCTTGGAGCCCGAAACCCTCTTCTTTTCTTTTAAAACCGGAGCCCAGAAAGAGGCCCATCAGGCCCAGCCCAACACCCTTCTCCTCCTCTCCTTGGTACCTGTTAAAAAAAAAGATAAGAAAACTTTGCTTCAGCCAGGAATCGAACCTGAGCAAGGAGCCGATCCATCCAAACAACCACACGCCAACAACCAGCTGAGCTACAGCTCCTACCTGTTTATATCCCAATCCTAATTATATATAAACTCACCTAACTCTGATCCAGCTTGTTCTCCTCTTCCCTGCTGCTGTTCAAAGCTACTGTACAAAAAAAAAAAAAAAAAAAAAAGACAGTCAACAAGCCTTGACCACAAGAATAGGATTAATTTTGGTAAGCATTAATCATGTGTATTGACCCCATAGTGATTCGCGTGCTTACAGCCTCTAATCAAGCCTTATGACTCGGTTTTGACCGAGCTTGAACCCAAATTCTAATCCGTGTTTATAGAAGGTTTTGACTCAATTAATCTCGTGTCTATACCCTATATAAGCCGACTAAGAAAACCCCATAACATACTGCACATACAAACACACAATCACTTGTATTCGATGCTCTAAAGTCCGGGTTTTTGACGTTTGAATCATACGACAATCGGTATGTATCTGTTTTAATTCGTAGTTGATATAGAATCGTTTTGGGGTATAGATCATTAGCCCCATCGATTCATTGGTGATCTGCATACAATTGTTGCGATTGATAATTCTAGGGTTTATACGAATTGGGGCTTTTCTATAATTAGCGTTTATATATATTGATCGGTTTTAAATAACACAATCAGAAGTGTAGAGCAGTTGGTGGTAAGTGTTTGGCTAAAACCAGTGAACCGGCCTTGAGGCCAGGTTCGAGTCCCAACAGCGGATATTTTTTTTACATACTTTTAACATTATATCCATCCTAATTAACTTTTAAAAATACATTTAAAATACTAAATGTGATTTATAAACTCTATAAAAATTATCATATGTTGTCCAAATGTCAAATTTCATTATAAAATTTTTAGTTTTTCAAAAATCATTTATTTAATATATATAATAAATATTACAAATTTATTCATTTATAATTGTAAAAATCAATAAAAATATCTAAACGATTTTATTAAATCTCACAAAAATTATTCTAAACTTGTACATCCTTAAACATTTCAGAAATTATTTTTAATTCAGAAAAACCGTGCATTTCATATTTTTAATTAATTTTTGTTATTTTTAATCATAAATAATTCATAATAAATTCATTTTTCAATATTTTTGTACCAAAATTTTACATAAATTACTTCTATTCATTTGGAACAGAAATACAATTTTTAATTCAAGAATTCTTTAATTTTAACATTTTTAGATATTAAAGTCATATTTTGACAATTTGAAATAAATAGATTAAATCATCTATCTTCAAGAAAATAATTTTATAAAAAGATTATTTTCATACTAAAAACTTTATATTGTGACCATTTTTAACTTAAAATTTCAAAAAGACTTTTATTCATTTATTTATTAAATTTCTTATATTTAATAAACAATTTGATTACTAATCAAATAAATACTTATCCCCAGTTCGAAGCCCTAGATAATACTTATAGACCAAATAGACTTAGACTTACTTGTTACATTATACATAGGGTGATACTTGGCAACGTTGGATTATACTTATTCAATTACACAAGACTTACCACCTTGCTAATGTGAGTATTACTTATCCCCTTTTTCCGCTTTTACAACTTTTGGGGTGATTCATGCACAAGTATACAAAACTTGCACATACATTTACACATACATTTTTATTCATTTACAATTCATATACGTGTCTTGATTAACTTTGTGCTTATGCTTGAACATGAACGTAGCTTACATACAAAATCATACATACAGACATAACTTATGTTATGGTGCTCTTTACATACAGACGTAACTTATGTTACGGTGCTCATTTAGACATAACTTATGTTATGGTGCTCTTTTAGACTCACACGTGTTGAGGTGCTCATTATCAAATTCATTGTACAAACTTTACATTTGATCTTTGTCTTGTTTGGTTACTTGCGTGTTTACATAATGCCTTGGTGATGTACTACCTTTTCAAACTTATACTATATGTACAAAACTAAGTAGTACTCACCAACATCATATGTTGACAAAATTATTTTCGTGCATGTTTCAGGATAAGCTGCTTGACGCTTCACATAGGACTTTGGACTTAGATTAGAACAATCAATTATCTTTATTTTTGCTGTCTTGTATTTAAGTTCACATGTTGTAAAACAATATTCAATAATCATATATTTACATTTTAGTACCATGAGCTTTTGAACAATCGTCACTACATGGCACCTCGATGATTCCGCCATCGGTTGGGGTGTTACATTTTTTTAGTATAATTATTATTATTATTATTATTATTATTATTATTATTATTATTATTATTATTATTAGAAAATAAAGATGGTTCAAATATCTAGTTGGGAACAAATTTCGCGATGTTACAAACTAAGCATGTGGTAAAATCCATGTAATCTAGAAGGCTTAGAAAACTAATTATAAAATTGTGCACATAAGGTGCTCGATGAAATGCTTGAAAGAAAATGTATTCACTTAGAAACTTACGCAAGTGATTAGGACTTGTGTACTTGTAATCTATGCTTAATCTAAACATATGTGGGATTATATGGTTAAAGTATGCGAGAAACGAGCAATTAAACACATATGTGCATTGATCAATTAATAGGTGCTAAGCTTGAAAATTCCGGAAGCCGGAACGGTATGGATATGAGATTATTGGAAAGCAAGGAAGGTAAGTCACTCGATGGCTTAAATCTTAATATATTCCTAGTACGTTCATATGCTTAGTTATAACTTTGTATATACATTTGGGATCTAGACATTGAAGTGTCATAAAAGAAGCTTAAATGAGATTCATAATTTATAGAAAATGGTCTTATATGAAGGTTGTCAATATCCCGAATTAGGCTAACGGGTCAATTGGGTAACACACTAGTTAGTTAAGGACCTAAGCCGAGGGTCAACATTATGCCGATATCGATTTTTGTTAATTGCTTGAGTATATTCATAGACTCGGTGTTATCAATCTCAAGCTAGTCTATAAGCGAAAAGGGGCGCGAACTAAGGTAAGTCATAACTATGACTTTTAAATATATGCATATCTTAGAAATTATACAAATGAAGTGTCGTAGGAATCGAGGTTCTATCGTAATTCCCAAGAGGCTTGAAAAAACCTTGAAAATAAGTCGTGTCGCGAGTCACATGGGCTGCGCGAGTAAGACCACGAGAAGTGGCACACGTGTCCATGGACACGAGGCGTCGCCATGACGGCGAAGTGACTTGGCGAGTAAACACCTTATCAAGTTGAGACTTGATTTGTCATATGCGAATCACAACCACGAACTTGGGAATTATAAAATTTCATGATTTTAACCTCTATGAGCCTTAACGGGTCAATTTGGGTAAAAACATTTCTTAACCGGACCGAAGTGTAAATTGAGGATGAATTTGGTTTCGGGTAAAGGTTTGGAATTGAAAATAGGATATGAGAGTAGGTCCTCAGTGTAGGGACCTTAAATTAGCCAAAATGGGTGAAAAATCTTGAAAATGGTAGACATTTGGCTAAGGCATATAATATAGCAGAAGATGCAAAAAAAATCTGAGAAAAACACCCCGTCGCGCTACGCGACGGGGAGAGGCTACAGGCGTCGCGTGACGCGACAAGCATCGGGAACCATTTTTCATAATTTTTATCATTTCCATCCAATCCTATTCAATCCTACATATGTTTAACGGGTTATTTATTCGTGTTTAACCCCAGGGAATTAGGTACGTGATACGGATGATGATCAAGGCTCGTAATAAGAACCGAACGTACAAGACTTGTTCGCTTCCGCAACTTTTTAACAAAAATGCTTATAAACTTGGTTTTGGAAGGTGTTATCGACATCACTTTCAGTTTTAAATATAACTTATCATGTTTTGAAACACGATATGTGTTTACTAAATGTTTTGTGAATTTGTCATTAATGTAATATTTTAATCCAGTCTTCCAAACTAAGTTATTATGCGTAAATTATCATTAAATTACCCGTTTATCAGGTAGGGTCTTACAGGTGGATAATGTTTCATGATCTAAAAAGTCACCGTTGACGGAGAAGATCCGGGCATATAAATGAAGTCGGAGCATTATGGGTATGTTTGGCAAAACTAACTGGTGGCTGGAAACTGGTAGTTGGTATCTGTAGCTTTTTAAATATATTTTCTTGTTTGGCAGGGTAGCTGGAGCTTTTAAAAAAAGTATAAAATGACCAAAATAGGCAATAACTAAAAGCTTGTATGCATGTTTTTTTTTTATTTTTTAGGATAGAATGAGTATTTGTGTCATTTACTCATTAAAAGCTTGCAACTAGTAGGACATTTTTCTTAAACGCTAGTACTACTAGTTTTCCAATATAGAGTTTTTTCTCCTAACCTAAAAGCTTCAAGCTCCTTCAACAAAAACAAGGTTTTTATTGAGTAGGAGTGTTTTCCTAAAAGCTCGAAGCTTGAAGCTCATTGCCAAACATACCCTATGTAAAGAGAGATGGGGTTTAAATTAATTCTTAAAATTACTTTTGGTCTAAAATTTTAACTTAATTACACAAATAGTCCCTAGAATAGTAAAAAGACAAATTTACCCTTGTATTATTGTTAAAATCTAACTGGGTTGGTGTCAAAGAACGTAACGTGCAAAATTTTGGAACATAAATTACATAACAAATCAATTTTAAACATAAAGGACAGACTATGTAATCAAGTATAAACATAAAGGACAAAACTTGTAATTCAGTCTTTTTATTTTATTTTATGTACGTTGTATTAGGGATGCAAATGAGCCGAGCTACTTGCAAGATCCTCGAGCTCGGCTTGAAAAAACCTTGAAACGAACGAGCCTAACTAAGCTCGAGCCCAAGCCCAAGTCTAAAAACAAAGTGAAAGAAAAATAGGAAGTCATAGGAAGGGTATCAAACAGACTCCGATTGAACTCATTCAAGCGGCATTGGAACCGTCTCATCGAACTCTACGATCTTAGTATTCGGGTTTTCGAGTTTTTTTTTTTTTTTTTTTTTTTTTTTTTAGCTTGTAGTTTTTAAAGTTTACTTTATATCATTGTGTCTTTGATGTAGCATTATGTCTTTTTCTTATTTTAATCATTGTGTCATTTTTGTAATTCATTTTGTTGTTTTTCTTTAACATTGTGTTATATTTTTTTGGCATTGTGTTATATTTTGTGTCTAATTGTGTCATATTTTGTGATTTGTTATGTTTTTTTGTATCATTCTCATCTTTCTCATTTTTGTTACACTGTATAGGATAACTTGACCCTGCAATTAAATTGTATTTTTTTAATATGGCTAGGTTATTAGGAGGGTGTTTGGAATTGCTTTTTGAAAATAGATTATGTGTTTTATTGCAGTAGGGGTGGAACTGCTTTTAAATTATTGCGTTTTGATAATTTATTAAACGCAAATAATCTATTTTTATAAACCTTTCTCAAAAACTAAAAACTGATTATTTACATTTTCAAAACGCAATAATCTAAATATTCATTTCAAAACTCACCCCAAAGGCGTCTAAATTACACGACATAATGTACTTTTAAAAAGTATAAGTTCTTTTGATATAGCATCCAATAGAAAGTGAGGATTGAGGAAGACAAGGATCGGAAATTAGGATTTGATTCTGATTGTGTTTGTTATTCGATTGAGAGAAGATCGATTGTGAGGGTGAGTATTTGGATGCTGATCTGATCTTGTTGTATTATACTCTAATCAATCAACTACACATGATCAACTCTTCTACTTTCCTTCTTGCTTTGATTGGTTAATTGCATAAGATATTCGTCTTCAAAGGGCATTAACCGGTGTTTTATTTGTCTCTTCTCTTGCTTCTTCCTGGTTTTCCGATATTGCTCAGGTTTGCTACAAACTCTTGCAAATAGGTTCAATACAATACACAATTGCGTGATTGCTTTTGCTCACGCTTTATGCACTAGGCACTGCCCATTACTTGCAATTTAAAGAGAATAGACCGCAGTTTGTGTTTTTAGTGCTTTCTTTGCAGTAGTTGGAGGTAGAATTCTGCGCGGTCATTCTTTTTTGTGTAGTTTTCTGCCCTTTTAAAAGCCTACACCACACAGGTTATAATGTTTAAGGCATCCAGTTAGTGTAGGTTGCCACAATATGTGCCACCATCATCATTATCTACAACCTTTTATGCTAAACAAAATTTAGCATCTCGAGCTTGAGCATATTCCCATTTTTGCCTTTTGTACCCTCATGCTAGGTGTTGACAGTTTGATATTGTTATGGGATCAGAATCAATCACCATGACATATATTATCGATAGTTGATTGTTCATATCCCATATGATATGAAAAGAGGTAATATCATTAAGAACAGCATCATCATGAGCACAAACAAGTATGACCATGTTTGTGTGTGTGTCAGGGATTTAGATCAGCGTGAGAAAAGAGCTTTCGTGGGTTTGAACTCCCAAAAAATAGCTAATGTCCCATGTTCAATGGTAGAACAGAAAACCTGGGGATGAAGTAATTGATAAGGTTTTTGCTCTTTGTCGGTGATGTTGTGACCAGACATAGACTGATAGACCTCATATGCCCGCAAGTGCAGTGCCAAAATTGTTTCCATCTCAAGTATAATGTTATTTTGCTTGCCAACGAATGTGTGAGACTGGTATATGGGGATATGATAGTGTTTCCTAATCTAGAGATATACAAATACTGGCTTTTGTATCTGATCAGCTGAAAGTAGAGGACATTTTCCCCAAGGACCCCAACCACCACCAAAACACCATCTCTTATTCTTAAATTGGCTTTTGTATCTGATCAGATTAAGAATCCGCAGCATTTTATCTGCCAAACTTTTTACCTGTAGCTAATAGATTTCACGGAAACTATACACTGCTTTTCTTGTTGTTTAACTACTCAATGTTTTAACTGTCAGTGTTTTAACTGTTAGCCTGTATTAGGAACTCAACGCATTATTTTCTTATATTACTTAATTTTCCATCTCTTGTCTTGAAATCTGTAATAAGCCAGCAATTATACATTTATACCTTCATTGGCTGTGATGTTGTCAATTATTTGAAGGGCATTTTCTACGTTTACATCCTTGTTTAGTATGTTTGTTGCTATCATTTAATGTGTGTGCTGTGTGCCTAACAAATATACCTGTACCTTTCTAAATATTATAACTTTTAACACCATTATAGGAAAAGGAAAACACAAGCTTTCATTTCAAAATATATAGCTTTTGTGGATAATTATGTATCCAAGTATGCCACATAGTAATTGTCTTGATGATGAAAACATAAATGTAAAAGTAACAGTACGTTGGGAACATTATTCTTTTATCTCGAGTAACTTGAATTCTAGAGGCAAAGAATGATAATAAAGGGACTCATTTTTCCACTCTATTATTTATATTTAAGACATTTATGATGAGACATAAAAAAAACTGTTATTGTATCTCATCAAAATGACAACAGGTGAACAATTTGTTATTTTACATCATAATCAAAATGGCCCCTGCAAAAAAAGGGAAGGCTAAAGCCAAGTCAACAGAAGTACCACCTCCAGTACCTTCTAGTAACAAATTCCCTGCATGCATGCGTTTCATTCCTCCATCATCTGTTGCTGTCACCATACATGCCAAGCCTGGTTCTAAAGTTGCTACCATCACAGGTCTTTTTTCTATTTCTAACAAACTATTGTTACCCTGTGGAATACAATATTTATTTGAGGTCTTATAAGTCTGTTGCAAAATTAGATTTCGACGATGATGCTGTAGGAGTACAAATTGATGCCCCGGCTAAGGATGGAGAAGCTAATGCTGCACTCCTTGATTACATGAGCTCTGTAAGCCTTTTGCCTCAACCCTGGAATTGAATTATTGCACCACTGCTATACCTTTTTTAGTATGTGTTTGTTTGGAAGAATAAGCAAAGCCATGGACTTTTGATTTATGTATAATTTGATATGTAACAACTTAAATAATGTCATATATTCGTATTTAACCGACAAAAAATCATAATAGCAAATATACTCATTTTGGTAGCAAATATACATATTCACATTTTTGACATAAAAACATTTTTCTTATGTAAAACTTTTAGGTTATAAGAGAAGTATTAGAAAAATGAGAAGGGTATAATGGTATCATAGATTGTATTTAGGGGTGCAAACGAGCCGAGCCGAGGCCGAACTCGACCAGGCTCGAGCTCGGGCTCGATTAAGTTATGAAAGCTCGAGCTCGAGCTCGGCTCGATTAGAGTTTTGTTCCTAAAGCTCGAGCTCGGCTCGAAGGTAGGTTTCCAAGCTCGGGCTCGGCTCGTTTATTAGTTATTAATTAATTTATATTAATTGTAATACTTATTTTATGTATAATTTGGTTATTTATTCATAGTTTTATAAATATTAATTATTATATTTAAATACATATTTAATATATTAATTAAAATTTATATAAATAGTGAGCTCGTTTAGGCTCGGCTCGTTTAGGCTCGGCTCGTTTCGAGCTTTTTTCGAGCCGAGCTCGAGTAGCTCGGCTCGTTTGCACCCCTAAATTGTATTAAATAAAATGGGGAAACATGGAATTTTAAGTGTTTTGAATATATATATTTGATATTGATATTTTGGGTTGCGGAAATTTGATATTATTGAAAGTTTGTAGGGTATATGAAATTTCTTCTTTTATTTGGGTTCTTTAACTGAAGAGTCTTGACTCTTGAATATGGCTGTGGCTAGTGTAACTGTGAATTCCAGATGATTTCATTTGGTCATAAGAATTGAAAGGAATAATATCACAGGTTTTGTTATGTTTTTTTTTTCTTTCAATTTTATTAGCTTTGTTAATATTAATAACACTGGGAAGTCTTGTTTCGATGTTGGCCTTTGCATTCCGATGTAATGTTGAACTTCTTCAGATTGTGGTGCATTAGTTATTGTTCGACATAGTTCAAGATGTAGTCCCCTTTTTGCGCATAGTAATTTATATAGATAGTAGTCAGTACCTAGTACCTGAAGAGAAAAACAGAATTATCATTCAATATTTGATTAGGGAGTATGGGAGCCTTAATTCTTGGTACAAGTCTTACATGCACAAGGCAATATCCTGTCACGGCTGAGTAGAGGGATTTTATTATGTTGATGTTTGTAGGCTTGGTTTTAAAAGGCGCGCCTCAGGCGTGCGTGGGGCTACCAGAAGATGCTTGAGGGCCTTGAGGCGACACATCACGCACATGTCAAAATTCGGACTGTTGCACTGGAAATTTAGGAAATAACTACTGGAGTGAAGCGATTATGAATGGTGTACGTCTATTTGTAAAAAAAGATGAGAGAGGTGCAACTTTTAGTTCTACATGTGAAGCTCCTCTCCCAGCATACGGGATCTAAATGCCTTGGAGTGCCTCACGCTTTTTAAAACCAAGGATGTAGGTTTGCTTACATTAGAGACATGCTTATAAGGCTGGTGGGTGTGGAGGAGGCCCATCATCCATGATGGGCCTCCACCTCAGATGCCACATCAGCACTGGCGAAGCTTAGTAGGGGCCGGCGGGGGAGGCCGACCCCCTGAATTTTTGCGTAGAAGTGCCGATTATATAGTATTCGTATAGAAAATTTTGGAAATATAGGGTTTCGACCCCCCCGAAACTGGTTTTCGACCCCCTGAAACTAGTGACTTCCGACCCCCCGAACCTTCGGGTCAAGCTTCGCCACTGCACATCAGCAAGGGGTAGGAGCATCATCCACATGATGGTCCAAGGGTGTGGAGTGATGGACATCCCTCCCTCCCTTAAAAAAAAAAAAAGAAAAGAAAAAAACAACTCTCCAATCAAGAGGGACGGCAAGCCCGGCAACCAAATGCCGTTCATGATGATGATGGGCCAGGGGGCGGTGTTGCCGCCCCTGGCTAGAGGATGATGGGCCTATGCTGCACCCCACACCGGAGGGTATAAGGACAAATTTGGAGTGAATTTTATATGAAGACTTGTACGTCCCCCAAGGTTGCTGTCTGGAGCTAAAAATTTCCTTACCTCATAAAACTTTGTTAAAACTTAAAACTAATCCTAAATGACTAATAGTTATCCATATATAATAATACTAAATACTTATATGAAGTCTAATGACAACCAGACCACCTCGGTGTTGCCTAATGTCATGGGCTTATATTTATCAAGCATCTTGGTGCCTTAGTTACAATGGGTAAACTCAGTTGTACTGCAAGCCTTAATAAGGAAACACAAGACTGCCTGAAAACACGAAACTGCTGAAACGAAATACCTGAGACTAATACTATATTCAATATGATTGCACCTATATGTTTAAAGTGAGATTGAACATTTTTTTGTTGTAAATAATGAACTTGATATATCAACGATTCCATAGTATTATTGAAAGACTGTTTTTGTGAAAACGGTACAAGTTTGTAGTTTTTAACTCTAAGCCACTTCTTGAAAACCGCCTTTCGATATCACTTTGGATATTTGGGGATAACGTTAGTGCCCAAGATTTTTCTTTTTACTGTTCTTTTTTTTTATGTAAATTTTTGTATATTTACTTTTGCTATCGTTTTTCTTTTATATAGGTTATAGGGGTCAAAAAGAGGCAGGTTTCATTAGGCGCTGGCTCAAAATCAAGGGACAAGGTTCTAATAGTTGAAGGCGTATCACTAGAGGCCGTGTACAATGCTCTGGATAGGGTATTACATAATCCCTGATACAGGAAATCAACCTAAGGTTCTGTCTTATGCTTGCCAACTTTCTGAATTATGAATCTTGTAACAAATTTCCAGTTCGGAACTGCTATTTATGGTCAACGCCATGTCTAGTTGAGTTCATTGCATCCCCTAAATATAATTTGGATATATTTTCAGAATCTTTTTGGTTAGGTTATGTGACTTGGCGGTGGCAAAATGAGTGGGTTTGGGTAACTAGTGAAAAAGCGTGATCTTAATCGCGGTTAAAGTGGTTGGGATAGGGCGGACCTACCAACCAACATTTATGTGCTAAATCGCTATGTTTATTACAAAAAAACATGTTATACCAAATAATCAAACTTTCTTAATAACGCGATCAAGGAGGGTTTCCAAAATATGGTCTTGATATGTGAATATTTTCCGCTAGGGCATATGCTAAGAGGTGGCAAGGTGAGTGGGTTGGGCGATGGGTGAAATTAGGTAATCTTTACTACGATTAAAATGACTTGTAACAGCCCGGACAAATACTTATAGTGCTAAATAGCTAAATTTGATTCAAAAACTGTGACACCCGGCAAATTCTGGTTAACAACGTTGTCTAGATAAAAGTCTACCTTAGCGAGTCACGCGTATAGTATACTTAACTGGGTTAGTTAAGTCGTGTTATGGTTCGGGAACTATCGGTTTAGTCTAGAAGATCATTGGATGTTGGTCTAGAGGTTCATTAGATGTCAGTCCTTAACCAAGTGTACAAATGGTGACGATTTGTAGGATCGTCAGGTCATACGGAACACACAAGCCTCGAGTCCCGGGAATTGGTGAACGAGCGTGAATATGTGTATTTACAAGTGTTATGTGTTTACAATCATTATGTGACTTGTCGGTATGTGAATATGTGTTAACATATGTTAAAACGGGGTTTAACGCGCAAAATACCAGAAACCAGCCCCTATAGGCGATTAGGGGTGGCTAATCGCCTATAGGAGGGGCGATTGGGCAGGTTTATAGGCGATTGGGGGCCAAATGCATGAGGTTTCATGCGATTAGGCCCCAAATGCATGAAGTTACATGCGATTAGGACCCCTAATCGCGTGTAAATGCTGCACAATCGCTAGTTACGGGCTGGACGACTAAAAACGACTATAAATACCATACTTGACCTCCTAAACTTCATAATACAAACCCTAGTCGTCCCATAACCCGCCTCAACACACACACAACCTCTGGAACGCGATTTTTTATCAAAACACAAGGTTTCAAGCTTAATCCATCATTCTTTCACAAATCTAAGGTTTGGTTTCCATCCATGCAATCTTTATAAACGTTTTTATTCAATCCCTAATGGTCCAGACCTATTCTAAAACGAAAAAGCTTTCTGAAAATCGTTAATAAGTGTTGTTAATCGGATTCTAACAATCATACATGTGTTATGTGTGTTTATGATTAATATCTAGGGTTTTTATGATTAAAGATGAGTGATTAACATGTTGTTAGGTTGGTTCAGAATAATATTGATGTCATGATTAATGAAATCTGAGTAATTGATTATTAGGGTTATAGATATGCATGTTAATGTGGTGTTTCATGCTATGTGTATGGTGTTTGGATTACATGGTTGCATGCAGGGCTGATAATACGAGGCTAAACGAAGGATTTTAGTTTAAACATGTTTAGAATAGTTGTTGGGATGATATTGGATGGTTACACACGTTCTGGATCTGATTTGGAGCGTTAAACGCGCGAAAAACCGGAACAGCAAGGTTACAGGCGATTAGCAACCCTAATCGCCTATGTTAGGGGCGATTAGGAGGCTAATTGCCTATGTTTCATGCGAGTAGGGCTAATTGCTAGTAGATACATGTGGTATAGCCCTAATTGCTAGTAGTTACATGTGGTATAGCCCTAAATGCTAGTAGTTACATGTGGTATAGCCCTAAATGCTAGTAATTACATGTGGTATAGCCATAAATGCTAGTAATTACATGTGGTATAGCCCTAATCGCCTATAATAGAGGCGATTAGCCTTCCTAAATGCCAGTTGACCAACCTAAATGCTAGTTGACTTTTCCTAATCGCGTGTACTGCTGCTGTAAGTGTAAATTAGCATTCCGAGACCCGATTTGACCTGTAGGAACATGCTAGGAACCCCGTAACATATCTAATAACTTGGTAACATATGTTTGGATGTAATTATGTGATACGTGAGCTATGTGCTATAACTTGTTGTGCGTTAACGTATGTTAAGTGTGATTGCATGATTGTATGTTTGAGAGCGTAAACATAACACGGAGAGTCTCGGGTCACCAATGGGATGTCGAGTCTTGTACTTTGGGTCAGTTAAACAGTCACGGTGTTTTCAAACGAACTTGGTTATGGTCTGGACATCTAGGGACTAATTAACCTGCGGGTTATTAGTCTAAGTGCTTGTAACTGTCACATGTTAGGTCGCCGCTTTACGGGACTAGCATAGCTGCTGAGTTATTCGTATTACGAAGTAACGCAACTTAAGGTGAGTTTACGGCCCCTCTTTTAAACTGGTTTCACATTTTCGGGGGAGAAAACATGTGTTAAAACGATTATTTGGTAACTACTGTCATACTATGGGTTTCTATTGTGTACTACACGATCTTTGGAAGTCCCGGGGGGAACCATGAATGTGCGGGTTTGCACAACGGGGAAATGTGAATAGCGCTATTGGGAGTGACCAACCCCGCTCGTCGACTTGGAGGGTCGGCGGGTGCATATTGTCTCATACAGGAACAACAGGAACAACAGGTTTACTACATCGGGCACACATTTGGTTTACGAGTTAGTAATGGTTTTCCAATCGTGGTAGTAACAAAACATACGCCTAGCTAGCGTACACTGGTTTTCGATTTGTTATAGTATGGACAGGTTGACTTGGTGCTTGGATTACAAAACCTGTAAACTCACCAGCATTTTTGTGCTGACGTAAACTTTTACATGTTTTCTCAGGTCGCTAAGGTAGCACGACTGGACTAGGGCGCACGCGTCTGCACGGCGTCTAGTTAGGGTTGCATGGCTTTACAAACGTTGAACATTGGTTTACTATTGAATATTGTTTTGAATAAGCTTCCGCTGTAAACGGGAATTTTAAACATTGTTTTGAAATTGCATTATGTTCATTTTAGACTTGTTTATTGTGATCGTTGGTTTGGATCCTGGTTTGTCATGCGCCTCGCGGTAAAACTCCGCAAGTGGATTTTGAGGGTGTGATAGATTGGTATCAGAGCCAATGGTTATAGTGAACTAGGACTGCATGTAGAGTCTAGTCTATAGCTGAGTCGCACACACTAGACGATCACATGGTACTAAAAACATTATGGTAGTTTACGTATGGGCTTGTCGGGGTGTTCCTAAATCATCTGACCTTCCTATGTTACATCATCCGTTCTATCTTAGGTCGGGTTATTTACTTTCTAGGCAGTGTAGTATATTGGAGTGAATCGTGTACTCTTGAGATTTGTCCAAGGCTCGGACTTCTCCCTTTCGTACTCCAATAGAAACACTTGCCATAAACTACCGTAGTATTACGGTGTATAGCTAAGAGTCTATGTTCGGTGATTTGAACTTTGAACTAGGAGAACACTTGGAGGACCATGTAGAGCGGTTTATCATTTTGGGTGCACACAAAATCATAAACCGAAATGCATGGAAGCCCTAGTGAGCTCTGGGTTTGAAGGGATAGTCCTGGATTGGATCTAGCTTTGATCTTGTGAACACTAGTGGTTATCTTTAGCTGCGAAACTAAATTTTCTCGTTCTTTCTGCCAGAATCATGTCTGGGGTACGAGGAGGACGTGGAGGTGGTCGCAATGGTGGACGTGGTGGTGGTCGCGGTGGTGCTGCTGGCCGTGGAGGTATTAACCTATCGCAGGATGATCTGAACAACTTGCTCCAAGCTGCCTTCCAGTTAGGGCACAACGGTGGTGGTAAGTTGATTTATCCATTTTCTTTGCCTCATTGGTGAACCTTGTTTACATTCTTCGTGGTTTCTCATGCGTTTCATTTCAGGTGGTCCTGTTAACCCACCCCCACCCATGTGTACTTACAAGATGTTTCGGGACTGTAAGCCTCAGGAATTCTCTGGCACTGAGGGTGCGGTGAGCTTGCTTAGGTGGCTGGAGAAGGTGGAGTCAGTGTTTCTGATGTGCAACTGTCTCCCAGAGGATCGAGTTAAGTATGCTGCTGCGTTATTCCAGGATGTTGCTTTGACCTGGTGGAATAACATCACCCAGAATATGGGTATTGGGGAGGCGTATGCTATGCCTTGGGAAAACTTTGTTCAACTGTTGAAGCGAGAGTACTGTCCGAGGGAAGAGGTGCAGAAGTTAGAGCACGAGGTGTGGAACCTCAAGATGTCTGGGTCTGAAATTGAGAAGTATACTGTGAGGCGTAATGAGTTGGCAGTGCTGTGTCCCGATCTGCATGTGCCAGAATACAGGAGGATTGAGCATTATATCTCAGGGTTAGTACCAGAAATCGCAGGGTTGGTGGCTGCGGGAAATCATCCTACATACGCAGAGGTGGTCCGATCGGCTCATAGGATGACCAACTTAAAGGTGAATGAGGGTATTTTGCCTGCTAAGGGTTCGACTGTCAAGGCCCCAGAGAACAACAAGCGCAAGTGGGATAATGAAGGGAAAGGACCTGGGCCAGCACAGCAGGGTAAGAGGTTCGATAATGGGGGTTCTTCTTCTTCGGGTAACAAACAGGGTGGTTATGCGGGGAAACTGCCTAAATGTAACAAGTGTGGACGTCATCATCAAGGGAACTGCGACAGTAACCGTTGTCATCGCTGCCAGCGAATTGGGCATTTTGCTAAAGATTGTCGGGCTACACTTCCATCGACCCAGGCCCCGACTACTAACTCAGCTCCTACTACTCAAGGGACTACGGGAAGACAAGGATGTTACAACTGTGGTGAGACTGGGCATTACAAGAAGGATTGCCCGAAACTGAAGCAGGGCGGGAACAACGGTAACGGAAACAACGGGGGCGGCGGCAGAAATGCACGTGCCTTCGTCATAGGAGCCGCGGAGGCTAGACAGGATCCTGACACAGTTACCGGTACGTTCCTTCTCAATAATCGCTCTGTTAGTGTTTTATTTGATTCTGGTGCCGACAAGAGTTTTGTATCCATGGAAGTTAGTCGACTGCTAGATGTAGTACCCGTACCATTAGAGACTAAGTATATTATTGAGTTGGCTGACGGTAAAAAGATTGAAGCTACTAGTATCCTTCGGGAGTGTCAATTAGAGTTGTCGGGTTTATCGTTCCCCATCGACCTTATGCCGGTACCTTTGGGTAGTTTTGACGTTGTTGTAGGCATGGATTGGTTGTCCCTGTATCGCGCGGAGATTGTTTGTTACGACAAGATTATTCGGATTCCTCTCCCTGATGGAGAATTCCTTTCTGTGTACGGTATCAAGGGTGGTGTTCCGCTGAATATCATCTCTAGCATGAAAGCCCTTAAGTGTCTTCGAAAGGGTTATCCGGCCGTTTTGGCACTTTTATCTGTTTCCTCTGGTGATGAGAAGAAAATCGACGATATTCCAGTTGTACGCGAGTTTCCTGATGTTTTTCCCGATGATTTATCTGGTCTTCCTCCCCATCGTCAAGTCGAGTTCGGTATTGATCTTGTACCAGGGGCTGCTCCTATTGCTCGGGCCCCCTACCGTCTTGCACCTCCCGAGATGCAGGAATTGTCTAGTCAGTTACAGGAACTCTTGGACAAGGGTTTCATTAGGCCGAGTTCTTCCCCTTGGGGAGCCCCGATTCTATTTGTTAAGAAGAAGGATGGAAGTTTCCGATTGTGTGTGGACTACAGAGAACTGAACAAATTGACCGTCAAGAACCGTTATCCTCTTCCACGTATTGATGATCTATTCGACCAACTTCAGGGTTCTAGTTACTACTCCAAGATTGATTTGAGGTCCGGTTATCTCCAGTTGCGCGTAAGGGAAGCTGACGTTGCAAAGACTGCCTTTCGTACACGTTATGGCCATTTCGAATTCTTGGTCATGCCTTTCGGTCTCACGAACGCGCCGGCGGTTTTCATGGATTTGATGAACCGCGTTTGCAAACCATATCTTGACAAGTTCGTCATTGTATTTATTGATGATATTCTGATTTACTCTAAGAACAAGACCGAACACGAGGAACATCTGCGGTTAGTTTTGGAACTTTTGCGACGGGAACAACTTCACGCTAAGTTCTCAAAGTGTGATTTTTGGTTACGCGAAGTCCAATTCCTAGGACATGTGGTAAATGAACTGGGAATTCATGTCGATCCAGCTAAGATCGAAGCGATTAAGGACTGGGAAGCACCAAAGACGCCAACTGAGGTGCGGCAATTCCTAGGCCTTGCGGGTTACTATCGTCGTTTCATTCAAGGGTTCTCGAAGATCGCTCAACCCCTCACCACTCTCACACAGAAGGATAGGAAGTTCGCCTGGGGCGAACCACAAGAGTCAGCGTTTGAGGAACTAAAGTCTAAACTTTGTTCCGCTCCTATTTTGTCTTTGCCTGATGGCCCGGATGATTTCGTTGTTTACTGTGACGCCTCTATACATGGTCTCGGTTGCGTGCTGATGCAACGCGAGAAAGTGATTGCGTATGCTTCTCGTCAACTCAAGGTGCACGAGAAGAACTACACCACCCATGACTTGGAGTTGGGTGCAGTGGTATTCGCGTTGAAAATTTGGAGACATTACTTGTACGGTACCAAATGGACCATCTACACCGATCACAAGAGTCTCCAACATATTTTTGACCAACAACATTTGAACATACGGCAGCGTCGTTGGATTGAACTCCTGAACGACTATGATTGTGCCATTAAGTACCATCCTGGCAAGGCAAATGTTGTAGCAGACGCCTTGAGCAGGAAGGAATCAACTAAACCTCGTCGTGTTCGGGCGTTGCAGCTCACCATTCATTCATCCCTACCTGATCAACTCCGTTCTGCCCAGTTACAAGCTTTGAAGGAGGAAAACCTTAAAGCTGAAACTATGCACGGTGCCGACAAGCACCTCGAGCGAAGGCCTGATGGCCTGCACTACTTCGCAGAACGCATATGGGTTCCTTTATTCGGGGGACTTCGGGAGCTTGTTCTAGATGAGGCTCATAAGTCCCGGTATTCTATTCATCCTGGTTCGGATAAGATGTACCAAGATCTGAAGGTGCTTTACTGGTGGCCAAACATGAGGTCGGATATAGCCTCATACGTGAGCAAATGCTTGACCTGTGCTAAGGTCAAAGTGGAATACCAGAAACCGTCGGGTCTCTTGCAACAACCTGAAATTCCGGAATGGAAATGGGAACGGATTACAATGGATTTTGTCACGCAACTTCCTAAATCACCAAGCGGGAATGACAAGATATGGGTGATTGTCGATCGGTTGACGAAATCAGCCCATTTTCTTGCTATTAAGGAGACCGACACCATGGATCGTTTGGCTCGTCTTTATCTGAAGGAAGTTGTTTCTAAGCACGGGGTGCCAGTTTCTATTATCTCGGATCGTAACTCCCATTTTACTTCTCACTTCTGGAAGTCTTTGCACAAGGCTTTGGGTACCCAACTAGACATGAGTACAGCTTATCATCCACAGACTGACGGTCAGAGTGAGCGCACGATTCAAACTTTGGAAGACATGCTGCGGGCATGTGTAATCGATTTTGGCAAGGGTTGGGAAGCTCATCTACCGTTAGTAGAATTCTCGTACAATAACAGTTATCACACGAGCATCAAGGCGGCTCCGTTCGAGGCACTATACGGGCGGAAATGTCGTTCTCCTCTTTGTTGGGCTGAAGTGGGTGAGAGTCAACTCACTGGGCCTGAGCTAGTGTACGAAACTTCGGAAAAGATCGTACAGATTCGTAACCGGTTGGCAGCGGCACGGGACCGGCAAAAGAGTTATGCCCATCAGCGTCGCAAACCATTGGAATTCCAAGTTGATGACAAAGTACTTCTAAAAGTTTCACCGTGGAAGGGCGTCATACGCTTTGGGAAGCGTGGCAAACTCAATCCGCGGTATGTCGGCCCATTTACGATCCTGGAACGGATTGGACCGGTGGCATATCGTCTTGATTTACCGACGGAGCTCGGTAACGTACATAACGTCTTCCATGTGTCCAACTTGAAGAAGTGTCTGGCTGACGAGTCTCTCATTGTTCCACTGGAAGAGATCAAGGTTGATGATCGTCTTCGGATTGTGGAAGAACCTGTGGAGATTCTGGATTACAAGATTCGTAGCCTACGTCATAGCAAGATTCGCATCGTAAAGGTTCGCTGGAACTCGAACCGGGGACCAGAGTACACGTGGGAACGGGAGGATCAGATGAAGTCTAAGTATCCTCATCTCTTTCCTAAGGAAGCATTCGAGTCGAGATATGTCTCTTCTGCAGCTGAATGAATCTCGGGGCGAGATTCCCTTTAACGTGGGGATGATGTGACAACTCAGGTAAATCTCTCTTTTTGGTTTCTATCTTTTGTTGTTTCCTTCGTTATTCCTTTTGGTACTTGTGCAATTTTCGGGACGAAAATTCTTTTAACGTGGGGATGATGTGACACCCGGCAAATTCTGGTTAACAACGTTGTCTAGATAAAAGTCTACCTTAGCGAGTCACGCGTATAGTATACTTAACTGGGTTAGTTAAGTCGTGTTATGGTTCGGGAACTATCGGTTTAGTCTAGAAGATCATTGGATGTTGGTCTAGAGGTTCATTAGATGTCAGTCCTTAACCAAGTGTACAAATGGTGACGATTTGTAGGATCGTCAGGTCATACGGAACACACAAGCCTCGAGTCCCGGGAATTGGTGAACGAGCGTGAATATGTGTATTTACAAGTGTTATGTGTTTACAATCATTATGTGACTTGTCGGTATGTGAATATGTGTTAACATATGTTAAAACGGGGTTTAACGCGCAAAATACCAGAAACCAGCCCCTATAGGCGATTAGGGGTGGCTAATCGCCTATAGGAGGGGCGATTGGGCAGGTTTATAGGCGATTGGGGGCCAAATGCATGAGGTTTCATGCGATTAGGCCCCAAATGCATGAAGTTACATGCGATTAGGACCCCTAATCGCGTGTAAATGCTGCACAATCGCTAGTTACGGGCTGGACGACTAAAAACGACTATAAATACCATACTTGACCTCCTAAACTTCATAATACAAACCCTAGTCGTCCCATAACCCGCCTCAACACACACACAACCTCTGGAACGCGATTTTTGATCAAAACACAAGGTTTCAAGCTTAATCCATCATTCTTTCACAAATCTAAGGTTTGGTTTCCATCCATGCAATCTTTATAAACGTTTTTATTCAATCCCTAATGGTCCAGACTGTAACATCACGAAGTTTTCCCCAATTTTTAAATTAGTAAAGTCACCACTATGCCTATATTATACCTCTTTTGTACAAGTATAATCATGTCTAAAATTTTCTTTTGATTATTTCAAAACATTCTTAAATAGTACGGAATTTTAAAGTTAGCATAAATTCAAAGCGTATACAAATTTCCCCAATAACGATCTATCTTTATATATATATATTTTTTTTTAGTGATTTTATTTATTTGTTTATTTATAATAATAATAATAATAACAACAACAATAGTAACATTAATAATAATAATAATAATATTTAACCGAGACCCGAGTCAGTAACTGGCTCGTATACACGGTACTTAACCTAGCTCACACCAAACCCTATCTATGTATTATTTAAACACCTTAAACCCATTCCTTCTCCTTTCATCTTCTTCAAGAAACCCTAGCCACCATCACCCTTCATCTCCTACACCTCTCATCCTTATTCCTCATCTTCACACACCACCACCATTAAACTCATCCCCTTCCCTCTCTGACAAGCACATCCGCCGCCATCAACAACAACCAACTGAACCACCACCCTTAACCTCCTCTTCCTCACTCCAAGCGGCACCGCCGCTGCCAACCACCACTCTCCTCCTCTCCCTCTGATCAGCGACGGCACCTCAGGAGACCCACCAGCCGCCCCTTCTGACCAGCAACAGAGCACCTCCATTTAGAGAGAAAGAGATCCGCTGGGTCAGGTCATAGGGGGCTCAAGTTAACAGCCTCAATCCTAAATCCGGTCACCCCAAGTAAGCCCCGTAGCTATTTTCGAGTTTGGTGTGCTTGAAGCGGAGCACATCTGCTTCTTTTTCAACTCCCGAAGCGGCGGGAGTTCCACGCAGAACCCAACCACTGGTCTGTTTCTTCTTTTCGTTTCAAAAGCTACGACGATTCGAGTCGATGGCAAGGTTCGTTGAGATTGGTTCAACGGTAATGCTCGTTTGGTAGTTGACGATGGATGTCGGCTGAGGTGGTCATGGTTCGGTGTTCGTTCATGGGTGTGAGCCTCAGTTTTGGTTCCGGTCAGGCGTGGTGGCCGAGATCTGGAGTAGCGTTTGAATGGCTAGACTCGTTTGTTTTGCTTTCTTTCTCGAGCAAAACTGTTTTTGGTCAAGATCCGATTCGGTCAAAGCTTGTCAACCATGGTCAACATTGGTCAAGCGATCAGATCTGTCGACGCTCGGTTCGCGAGTATAGCTAACGGGAAGGTATAACGCTCGCCGTGTCTTTATTTCATTTTTGGCGTTAAAGTTATTTATGAAGTTTAAATTATTTTTGTGTAAAACGAACCGAACCGACTTGTGACCGAAAGTTATATTTAATCACGCGAACGAACTAGAAACGATTCATATACTTGTTAAAGCGAGGGAAATGGAATATCAAACTATATATGAACACATATTTGTTTATATATTTAAACACGTTACTTAGCAAAACATATATATTTTTAAGACTAATTTAGTATACTAATAACATACGGGATATTCGACTAGATGAATTCTATAATACCTATGTGTGCGTTTGTAATATCAAATACATTTATTCAAACCTTATTGCTAGTCGTTTTATTATTTCGCTTTCTAACAACGAAATAAAGAACAACTTATACAAATCATTTTGACAATCAAGCGTTATAATACATGTATGTATGTTACTTGTCAACATGTTTAGTCCATCGCTTTTTATAAGTATTATAAGTTAACACTTGTCGCGTCTAAAAGGTTAGCCAAATTATGTGTTGTGTATTTGTACAGTTGAGTTTTGGGAAAATATAGACAACTTGAGTTGTCTGGTTTCTTACAAAAACAGAGGAGACTCTGCCCAAATTTTTATAAAATATAAGAAAATATCGGATGGTCAAATCTATTATTTTGTACAATTGAAGCTAAGTATTACAAGTAAATTTTATTAGCAGACTTTACTTTATCATACTAGAAATATAAGCCTAATATATACACCATCCAACCTACGAAACAAGTTAGCGTTCGAGTCAAGTTATACCAATATTATTTTCTTAACACAAATTGTGTCATAAACAATTACTTCAAGGCGCAACCCTGAAAATAATATATTAAGGTATATATTTGAAACAACTTTACACGTACACATATTTTTTTTTATAAACAAAAGCAAGTTCTTTTCGGTTCGTTAAGTCATACACACATTAAGACACGTATTGTTTACAATACGAATCTAGGTAGTTGAATCAACTATCTTTACAACTAAGAAAGGAAGCAAGCTTACTTGTTTTAGAATTTAAGACATCGTTTATTTGTAATAGGATACAAGAGTTCAATTTATCCAAGTTCAGATTTGTTGCTACTTGCTACTACTTGCACAGTGAATTTCAGGTGAGTTTACATAGCCCCTTTTATCACCATTTTTGGGGTGAAACATGTTATAACATTTTCATTGCAATTCAATCATCAATGTGTCTATGTGTTTTCTATGTTGCATATTGTCTTGAGCATGATTAGAGTAAGCACCATTCTAGCATAATCATTAACATTGATCAGCCGACGGTATACATTGATAGATCTATTGGACTGACAATCCCACCCGGATACGTGCCTCCTACAAAGGTTACGTGGGTGTTTGTTATCGCATAACATATTCATTGGGACCATAAGTGTATGATATGTATCATTTTATAACAGTCAGCAGGGTTGATTATGCACTCGATTTATTTCTAATATGTTCTCACATATGGGCTAGATTAACATGACACATGAATTGCATAACATTTTATTCAATTATCATCAAAAACCTATGTAATTCTCACCAACTTATGTTGACCCAAAATACTTTCAAAATTAACATGTTTCAGGTAACAATGAAGCTGAGGCTTGAGTTAGCATGAGGATTTTACTTGAAGTTTATTTGAAGTCATTGAAGTTGTTATTTGAGTTTATGTATTTGAATTCTTAGACATTATTTCACATTTTGAATATTATGTTTGAATAAATTATTTAAAATTTATGTTATACCATGTGCTACTGAAAACAATCATCAATACGTGGCACCCCGATGTTTCCGCCATCGGTTGGGGTGTTACACAGACCTATTCTAAAACGAAAAAGCTTTCTGAAAATCGTTAATAAGTGTTGTTAATCGGATTCTAACAATCATACATGTGTTATGTGTGTTTATGATTAATATCTAGGGTTTTTATGATTAAAGATGAGTGATTAACATGTTGTTAGGTTGGTTCAGAATAATATTGATGTCATGATTAATGAAATCTGAGTAATTGATTATTAGGGTTATAGATATGCATGTTAATGTGGTGTTTCATGCTATGTGTATGGTGTTTGGATTACATGGTTGCATGCAGGGCTGATAATACGAGGCTAAACGAAGGATTTTAGTTTAAACATGTTTAGAATAGTTGTTGGGATGATATTGGATGGTTACACACGTTCTGGATCTGATTTGGAGCGTTAAACGCGCGAAAAACCGGAACAGCAAGGTTACAGGCGATTAGCAACCCTAATCGCCTATGTTAGGGGCGATTAGGAGGCTAATTGCCTATGTTTCATGCGAGTAGGGCTAATTGCTAGTAGATACATGTGGTATGGCCCTAATTGCTAGTAGTTACATGTGGTATAGCCCTAAATGCTAGTAGTTACATGTGGTATAGCCCTAAATGCTAGTAATTACATGTGGTATAGCCATAAATGCTAGTAATTACATGTGGTATAGCCCTAATCGCCTATAATAGAGGCGATTAGCCTTCCTAAATGCCAGTTGACCAACCTAAATGCTAGTTGACTTTTCCTAATCGCGTGTACTGCTGCTGTAAGTGTAAATTAGCATTCCGAGACCCGATTTGACCTGTAGGAACATGCTAGGAACCCCGTAACATATCTAATAACTTGGTAACATATGTTTGGATGTAATTATGTGATACGTGAGCTATGTGCTATAACTTGTTGTGCGTTAACGTATGTTAAGTGTGATTGCATGATTGTATGTTTGAGAGCGTAAACATAACACGGAGAGTCTCGGGTCACCAATGGGATGTCGAGTCTTGTACTTTGGGTCAGTTAAACAGTCACGGTGTTTTCAAACGAACTTGGTTATGGTCTGGACATCTAGGGACTAATTAACCTGCGGGTTATTAGTCTAAGTGCTTGTAACTGTCACATGTTAGGTCGCCGCTTTACGGGACTAGCATAGCTGCTGAGTTATTCGTATTACGAAGTAACGCAACTTAAGGTGAGTTTACGGCCCCTCTTTTAAACTGGTTTCACATTTTCGGGGGAGAAAACATGTGTTAAAACGATTATTTGGTAACTACTGTCATACTATGGGTTTCTATTGTGTACTACACGATCTTTGGAAGTCCCGGGGGGAACCATGAATGTGCGGGTTTGCACAACGGGGAAATGTGAATAGCGCTATTGGGAGTGACCAACCCCGCTCGTCGACTTGGAGGGTCGGCGGGTGCATATTGTCTCATACAGGAACAACAGGAACAACAGGTTTACTACATCGGGCACACATTTGGTTTACGAGTTAGTAATGGTTTTCCAATCGTGGTAGTAACAAAACATACGCCTAGCTAGCGTACACTGGTTTTCGATTTGTTATAGTATGGACAGGTTGACTTGGTGCTTGGATTACAAAACCTGTAAACTCACCAGCATTTTTGTGCTGACGTAAACTTTTACATGTTTTCTCAGGTCGCTAAGGTAGCACGACTGGACTAGGGCGCACGCGTCTGCACGGCGTCTAGTTAGGGTTGCATGGCTTTACAAACGTTGAACATTGGTTTACTATTGAATATTGTTTTGAATAAGCTTCCGCTGTAAACGGGAATTTTAAACATTGTTTTGAAATTGCATTATGTTCATTTTAGACTTGTTTATTGTGATCGTTGGTTTGGATCCTGGTTTGTCATGCGCCTCGCGGTAAAACTCCGCAAGTGGATTTTGAGGGTGTGACAGATTGGTATCAGAGCCAATGGTTATAGTGAACTAGGACTGCATGTAGAGTCTAGTCTATAGCCGAGTCGCACACACTAGACGATCACATGGTACTAAAAACATTATGGTAGTTTACGTATGGGCTTGTCGGGGTGTTCCTAAATCATCTGACCTTCCTATGTTACATCATCCGTTCTATCTTAGGTCGGGTTATTTACTTTCTAGGCAGTGTAGTATATTGGAGTGAATCGTGTACTCTTGAGATTTGTCCAAGGCTCGGACTTCTCCCTTTCGTACTCCAATAGAAACACTTGCCATAAACTACCGTAGTATTACGGTGTATAGCTAAGAGTCTATGTTCGGTGATTTGAACTTTGAACTAGGAGAACACTTGGAGGACCATGTAGAGCGGTTTATCATTTTGGGTGCACACAAAATCATAAACCGAAATGCATGGAAGCCCTAGTGAGCTCTGGGTTTGAAGGGATAGTCCTGGATTGGATCTAGCTTTGATCTTGTGAACACTAGTGGTTATCTTTAGCTGCGAAACTAAATTTTCTCGTTCTTTCTGCCAGAATCATGTCTGGGGTACGAGGAGGACGTGGAGGTGGTCGCAATGGTGGACGTGGTGGTGGTCGCGGTGGTGCTGGTGGCCGTGGAGGTATTAACCTATCGCAGGATGATCTGAACAACTTGCTCCAAGCTGCCTTCCAGTTAGGGCACAACGGTGGTGGTAAGTTGATTTGTCCATTTTCTTTGCCTCATTGGTGAACCTTGTTTACATTCTTCGTGGTTTCTCATGCGTTTCATTTCAGGTGGTCCTGTTAACCCACCCCCACCCATGTGTACTTACAAGATGTTTCGGGACTGTAAGCCTCAGGAATTCTCTGGCACTGAGGGTGCGGTGAGCTTGCTTAGGTGGCTGGAGAAGGTGGAGTCAGTGTTTCTGATGTGCAACTGTCTCCCAGAGGATCGAGTTAAGTATGCTGCTGCGTTATTCCAGGATGTTGCTTTGACCTGGTGGAATAACATCACCCAGAATATGGGTATTGGGGAGGCGTATGCTATGCCTTGGGAAAACTTTGTTCAACTGTTGAAGCGAGAGTACTGTCCGAGGGAAGAGGTGCAGAAGTTAGAGCACGAGGTGTGGAACCTCAAGATGTCTGGGTCTGAAATTGAGAAGTATACTGTGAGGCGTAATGAGTTGGCAGTGCTGTGTCCCGATCTGCATGTGCCAGAATACAGGAGGATTGAAATGTCTGGGTCTGCAATTCCTTTCAAAACACGTGAATCATGTGCAATGCCCTCCCATCCAGCCCATACGAAGGTGAATATCATATCAAAATTACAGATTCCCAAGACATTTTGAAAGCATTCACCTTTTCCTCTACCCCTGTAACGGGTCTGTTGATCTATAGGTACAACCGCATGCACAAGAGTTCCATCCAAAGCACCAATTGCTCCGGGAAATATTTCTTTTAGCCTTCTATGTCGTTCTGAAGCATCTGCGATTGGATTAGAAGATGTTGGTACTATAACTTCTCTTGCGAATTCCATCATTGCATTTAGGACCTCATGAAAACATCTATGAATTGTTTTGTTGAGTGTTGGAACCTTCGTTTAACCATTCGAAAACGCTCATTATGTCCTATGACAATAAAAAACATAGCTATCTTTTCTTCAAATGTTATTGACCTACTACTCTGCAACCAATTTATTTGGTTAAAATGATTGCACAATAGTACATACGCATCACGTGACATGCGCATCATCTCATGACATTGTGTAGAAGATCCATGCAACAATTCTTGTGTGTATTCATGACCGGTCAGTGCCGAATTAAGATCTCTTATCCTTTCTTGTCTTCTTGAGACTAATAGAAACCAATGCCAACAACGCATCACAAAGACTATAATCTCCTCATCCGAGTCCATAGGTTACCTGTTAGACAAAATTATCAAAACAATATAATAAAAAAGACATCCCAAAACATAACATCCAAAAGACATCCCAAAACATAACATCCAAAAGACAATCACTAACATATAACATAAAACCTCAAAACAACCCATACTTCGTTCCCGCATTCTTAACCCATATCTCACAAATTTGTGGCTCAAGTAGAAGAAACTTTTTCCTAATATCAACACTCTCAAAAAATAGTAAATGCGATGTCTGGTATTTCGCATCTATTTGCCCCCATCCTAATGTTGTCAACTTCTCCAGACACTTCTCCATATTATTTGATTGGTGTTTCTCAAGCAACGCATTTGCAACTTTGCTAATATTCTCCACCGTCTCTTAAATGATTCCTTGCCTTTGGTTTTTTTAGACTGAATTGGTAACTCATCAATAACAACTTGAGTCGGTTGTGTTCATTTATTTTTAGAACGATCTAAAGACTCATGAGTAGAAACTTCATGTGCCATTTGAGTATGTGATAACCCGCAATTTCAGGTTCCTGGTTTAACTAAACTCTAGTTACTTGCACCTAGATTACTTGCATTCTACTTGACTAGAGTTAACTAGATAAGTTACACGTGCACACACTAGTTGTATATGTATCTATGAGGTATAATAGATTGACAAACATATGATTAAACTTATGAGAGTTTATAAATATTAATCTATGGGTGCACATGAATCTCTTATACTCCTAAATGTGCTTGTATATATATATATATATATATATATATATATATATATATATATATATGCATATACACTAGGCTTGATAAGAAAAACTATATTTTGTTAAATACCTTCTAGAAGCTAACACACATGCATATATAAACACACGCATACATACCCACACACTTGGAAGTTTCTTTTTGTCTTTAGTAGCCAGCCTATGGGAGACAAACATTCCTACTCTACTAATTAGTGGGCAATATAGCACATGGAGAAATTCTTGGATCTATGATAGGTCACTATCCAAGCATGCTTGATATCAAAGCTAGATTAGCTAGACAAACTCTTACATCTTCTTGCTTTTTTAAATATTTCGGCCAAATAGAAACAAGCCAAGAACTCTCATGTGTCACCATCACACAAGTACCAAAGTTATACACAAATGGAAAGAACACTAGAATGTGCAGCACCCAACATAACCACCCATACATCTTCTTGCTTTTTGACAACTAGCGACCACAATGGACAAGAGATAGAAGCTTCCAATTTCACAACTAAGCTCAATGATCCATCAACATCCAAGAGTAAAGACAAGACATGTTAATGAGAAGTCACCATCCACCATGTTTTACCATGGATTTTCGGCCAAAACAAACAAACTAATCACAACTATGACAAGTCCCTTTCAAATAAAAGACAAACTCTTGTAATACTTGCTTCCATGATAGGTCACTATCACATATGATTATCTCAAACTTTCATACTTCTAGTAAAAGACAACTAAGAGAAACCATCCTTACACATAGAACCTTTCCTAATTTGGTTGTAACCAATCAAACCCAAGAAGCATGGAAGAAACATCACTATCTTCATGTGCCTACTAATCCTATATCCATGATTTGTCTTAATCACTTTATCCCCACCCCAAGAACTTTCGGCCACCCCTAAACCCCATGTGATAAACACCTAAGCAAACACTCACTTATACTAAAGTAGTAAAGCAAACAAACTATGACAACAAGCCTCTGGATATGACAACACTCCTAAACAAGCTTGCCATATAACTCATCGGCCACATGCATGGAAAGACAAGGAATATGATAAGCTATCATCAAGTTACACCAAAATAGGCCTTGTTTAGAAACAACACCAGGCATGACATTGTCCCAAATCATGTATAGTCTTTCTTGATTCCTATAGCTCGGCCGATCCCCATGAACACAAGAGCTCAAGTCCCTTTCAATCCAATGACAACCTCTTATACAAACTTAGGATGTACTTACAAAGTTACAAGGATCCATGGAATGAACTTACCATGAATTACACTATAAATAGGAGGCTTGAGAAAGCTTAACACTTGCACCAACATTCACCCACAACACCTCCCAACCTTCGGCTACCACACACCCCTTCTAAATCCAAACCAACGAGCTCCTAGGAAAGCAACTAGAGGTCCCAAGGTTCGCCCATTGTCACCGAGGCTCAAGGTGAGTACTAACCCCTTCTAGTCACCTATATGCGACCCTCATTGTGAACCCAAGCCTAAGCCTCTTGATCATTGTGATCGGCCCTCAACTAGAGTTAGTAAGTCGATTTATATGTACTTAGTAATCGAGCTTCTAAAATCAAAAATATTGTGTGCACATTGTTTCACTTATATAATCAATTATGTTATCTAGTGTTGAAATAATTGGTTTCACATTTCGCATGGATTCATGAAGCATTTTTAGATCAAACTTCTTACACATGAAACATGATCTACACAACTTGATGTGGTTCACAAAGGTGGGTGCCGAACTTGTGTGATAAACAAGAACATAGTTTATTATGTCTTAATACTCATAGGGAGATCTTTGTCGGAACGATAGTTACTTTCTCTGCTTTGCTAGATCTCTCGCACAAACACCAGGTGAGTTTCACTACTCTTTTCTCAAAAGCATGCGTCTCGGGTTTGAGACAACTTACTTAACTTTTCTAGTCCGGTTTGGGACTACTTTCACATCCCGGGTTTTGGGGTGCTATGACTCCTTGTATGGGTCGGGCTTTGCTATTTTCACACTCTTTGTCCTTGATGAACTAAACTGCATTCTATCACGAAAGTCCTCTACTATTTACCGAATGAGTTGTCGGGTAATGGCAAGCGGGTTACTAGTTGATAGCGCTATTAGGCTTGACAAACCTCACACCGTGCTGGGAGCCGGGCGTGAACTACGACCTTAGACTTTATCATTGTTGATAGGCAATGATGGGAGGCAAAAACCAACTCGCGAGGCGAGTGCATCGTTTGAATAGCAATTCGGTATATCATTGTTTAGTTATCATGAATGGGTTAGCTACCCTTGGCATACGCTGAACTAGTGGTTCTTGTTTCTTGCTTCTTGGTTTTGGTTAATGATTACTACTTTGGGTTCGGGGAACCTAATAAACGTTCTTGGTTTGGGAAACCTACACTTTTACTTACCTTACTTTGTGAACTCACCAACTTTATGTTGACGCACGATATACATGCTTTTACAGGTAGTTTGCTTCTGGTGCCGCGATTAGAAAGCCTGGTCACTAGTTTCAGAGCACGTGTAGGGCATGCATCATATAGCGTCATTGGGATATGAACACTTAACTACTTTTGAATGTTTAATTATCTATTATGATTTCGAGCGCGTTGTTTTGCGCAGACTATATGGTTAACTATTATTTTTAAATTCGCTTCCGCAACTATTTGATTAAATGATTATCTAGTAAACCCGTTTTCGATAACGAACTAAATGGTTTGGGCATTTAGAGTCGTTCATGTGACTTGTGGCTATGGGATCCTGGTATGTCACACGCCTCGCGGTATAAACCCCGCAGTGGAAATTTGAGGGTGTGACAGAGTACCATCAATCTCTTCAATGCCACTTCGATCAAGCACATCCACAGTAGTACGAGGAATTCTAGCGGTCGGGCCCCAACTGTCAAAGCCATTAGAAGTAGATCCTTCAAACAGTTGTGTACACAAATCGGTATGCTCAAGTGGCAATCTTCTTAAAGCTTCTACAAATTTGTTGGCCTATGTGAAAAAAAAATATTATAAAGTACTATTAAGGTATATCTATCTATCTATCTATAAAAAGTTACCTTCATCTCAAGTTGCCATTCTTCTTCCGTCAAGTTAAAGGTATTTGTTAGAGGGTTATAAACGTTTCCAGTTTTGTTCTTAAGCTTTGACCAAGCCGCATATTTTGATTTCAAGTAGTCATAGTGGTTCTTCATTTGCTTTTGGTCTACTATGAAATCATGTTCAGTTTTCAATTTTTCAGCAACTCTCTTCCATGAATTTGCTTTCAAACTACCACCATCACGTCCATGATGTGAAATTTCATGAATACACGATTCTAAAAAAGCTTTAACTACGCCTTCTTGCTTCCAATTAACTCAAAAAAAAAATTTGTACCATTTCTTTAGCACAACCCTCATCAACCATCGAGAATCAAAAAAAAAAAAAAAAAAAAAAACCAATACATGTAACCTTGAAAATATAATCTGTCCACTCTATAATCAATCAAATAAACCAATTTATCCACCTAATTTGTATATGTAACCTTGAAAAGTGAACCAACAATAAATCTGACAAATAAACCAACAAATAGACCTACTTCATCCATCTTTTATTCACCTAATTTGTATTTGTAACCTTGAAAATATAATATGTCCACTCAAAAGCATTGAACATCCACCTAATTTGCATTAAACCTATTCTGAGATAGTGCCATTTTGCATCGAAAGTTGAGTATATATAAAAAAAATACAAAGCATGCAACTCAAAAGTAAGTAAATGAATTTTATATTAGACCATGTGTACTGGTTCAAGCCCTTTAGGAGCGTTTTCTGCCATGTGGACGCCACGTAAGCAGTGACATTTTTAATCAAAAAATGGTGTAGTGGTTCAAGCCATTTTCTTGCCTTTTTAATCATTACCCAATGATTTAATAATTTTATAGTTTTTTATTTAAAGGTCAAAAAAGTTTTAAATAATTTGAAATATCTTATATACATAATCATATATACCAAGTTTTAAAAACCGGATATATGTAGATATTATTATTAAAAATAAAATAGAAACAATTTGTCAATTGCAACATGTTTTGAACTAATCCACTACTTCTCTGTCACCTTTTTGACTTTTTACCCATTTTAAAATCAATTACGTTTACACACATACACATCCAGACCTCTCTCTTATCTTCATCTCTTTCACTGTCTACTACACCTACTTCCCCTTCCCCCACCATCCCACCAAGATCCGGTACCCCATTTTTCCGGTGCAATGGATCAACACCCAACTATGGGTTTCCTCCTTTACGGTACCTCCACCAAGATAATTGCCAGAAACATGCGATTCAAGGCTAGTTGCAGGTTTGGCCGGACAATAACTTAAGATTTGTAAATCGAATAAAGACAGGGGGAAAAGGCCCCATATTTTTATTCGATTTAGGCACCTAAGAATCCAAGATGTAGTAATTACACTTTTAAAATAGAAGATCTAGAAAAAAAACGTAACCATATATGTAAAAAAAATAAAGATTTTCGAGTGGAAATCTAACCGTTTTAAGTTGGAAATCGTTGATGCAGAGGAGACGTAGCGAGAATAGGGTTTTGGGGAGGAGTAGACTGAAAAGGGCGGCGGGCGGCAGCAAGGAGGAGGCGGAGATGGAGAAGTGGCGTGGTGTGAGAATAGGGTTTTGGGGAGGAGTAGACTTGAAGGGCAAGTAGGGAAGGAATGATTTTTATTTATTCAGATTGGTTTTCAAATCTGAATTAATAAGTGGCCATTCAGATCTCTTTCTCATTAAGTGGACCCAACCAAACACATATATCTGACCGAATAAGATGTGTTGGTCTATTAAGTGGCTATAAAGTGCCAACCAAACAGCACCTTAGTACCAAAACAATCGAACTTTCTTAATAGTATGATTAAGGAGAGTCCCATAAATTTAGTTTGAATATGTTTTCTAAATCTTTTTGGTTAATGGTTAGGGTATGTGTTAAGAGGTGGCAAAATGAAAGGGTTGGAAACATGCGAAAAGGGTAGTCTTTCTTTTTTATTGCTATTAAACTGGCTGGAGCTGTGACGTCTTGACTCGGCCCACAAGAGTTATGTGCTAAATAACTATTTTTCGTTTATTTTTTTTTAAATAAAAAAAGTAGGTTAGTACCAAAATTATCTTTCTTTAGTGATGGTGCAATTAAGGAGAGTTTTATGCAATCTTTTACATTTTTTGTCTATCAATTTGTTTGATCACTCGATCCGTGTTATTCTTAATTAAATCTTATTCCAAATCAATTTACACGTAGCCAAATGATTAAAATAACGTGTACACTTTTTTCCATACAGAAACCGTACGTGGTACGGTTTAAGCAATGCAAGATTGTCTCGAGTCTGTGAGTAACTTGTGGAGGGCAGCGCATCGTTGTCTATGTAAAGATTGAGACCATGTTGTTACTCCATTTGGTTATGGACTTCGATCTTTGGTTACTACATTTAACCTTGTCAAATCTTGCAACAACTGACGTTCGTTTGCTAACAAATGCATTGCATATGCATGACCCTCCAAATACAAAGCAGGTGGGTGATTATGTTCATCACGTATGACCCTTTAAACCCAAACATCATGCGACTTTTGATACCTTTCCACCAATTCGAATGGGCAATTTATTTTTTTGCTTCCGGTATCTTTATCAACGCCATATGTTTTTTTTTATTTCGGGGTACACCACCACGCTCACAACCAAGTACGATATTAGACATCTGGCCGATACGATTTGTCCTTGATCATGCAGTAACAATAACATAACCGAGATAGCGTCCTACGCCCTGCACCCAATTCACTAGATCTTCACGAGTTCCAAACACCTTCATTTGAAAAATAGTTTATGTTAGATAAATATGCCAATTATGTTACACTCGTATAGAAAGAAAACTAAATACCATACCTCGTTGGTGGAATATATTGATTTTGCAGTCATCTCTTTTTATTACTACATGTAAAAATAATAACACCAAAGATTATAAGTTAATGCATACCAAAAGATTATAAGTTTAAAAAAAATTATAGATAATAATTCAATTGAATATCAATAAAAAAGGTTGGAAAAGTAAAAAAAAAATCGCGAACTCTTTTATTGCCATATCAATCCGATAACTAGTTTGGACATAAACCACTATATAAAATTTGATCAAATCTAATTTTCAAGTGAAACAGAAAGCAAGATATAATTTTTTAGGAAATAAAATATTGGCCTCTACATGTAAGCAATTAACAAATCCTCCTATGTGTCAGCAAATTATTATAAGAACATCAAAACACGTATGTATTAAATGGATTGACTCCAATATAAAGAAAGAAAGATAAGTGATGGAACCTTACTTGTTAATCCACTCTAGTCAAATGCAAGTGATGGCACCTTAGACTATCCGTTGTGGCCCGCGAGCAGCCTGCCGCAAGCCACAACTTTAACCGCGTGGCTAGCGGATTCCACTACAAGCCCACGTGAAGTGTCAGCGAGCGATGGTACGTGAGTCAGCTCGCGTCCGTTAGCAGGTTGGCTAGCCTTTTTAAATTAAAAAATTAAATTCACCCACCCAATTAATTACGCCATCTATATATTTACCCCAACCATCTTCTTCTTCATACTCAAACCATCTTCTTCTTCCTAAAACCTTCAATTTTCAAACAAAACTTCATCATCATCATCATGGTACAGTGGACTGAGGAGGAGGAGTTAGCACTCGTGCTTGCGTACCAACAAGTCCACGGGGACGCTGCTTCGTCAAGGCGTGGATACGGGACTCGCGGCCCACAGTGGCACCGGGTTTTGGCTGAGTTTGGTACCCTTGTAGGGGGTACCACCCGTACCGACGACTCCATCTCCCACAAATTCGGGGACATGAAATCGAAGTGTAAACGCTTCGAAACCGCGTACAAAGCAGTGAAGGAGGATATGCCCGACGAAACCGATGACGTGCTCGTCGCCTTCACCAAAGTGGAGTACCTTCGGACGGTTAGCCATAACTTTAACCACGTTTCGGCGTGACAAATGTTACGCTCGGGCCTACGTTAGGTTTTTTTAGTGTAATTTTCCTTTTTAGTGTAATTTTCTTTTTTTAATGTAATGGTTTTTTTTTTATTTTAGTGTAACTTTTGTTTTATTTTTTAGTGTAATGTTTGTTTTGTTTTTATTTTAGTTTAAAAAACTTGTGGTAAAAAATTAAATAAATTTGGTAAAAAAAACCTCACTCACCTTGACCCATAACACCCTCTAGCGAGCGACCGCCGGCCGCTAACAAGTGTCAACTAGGCATTGACGTGGCACAATATTATTCGATAAATCATTCGCTCATCTCTACCCACAACGGATAGTCTTACTGTAGTCAGATTAAAAAATAAAAAAAAAGAAAGTGTGTTCAACTAATAGTTTTGAAATTCCTTTATAGGTATAGTCAAATGCAATTAATTGCTAGGTGTCCAGACTTCAAAACTTTTGTTTCACAACTTTTGTTCAATATTCCATAATTAAATTGCATTGGAATTAATAGTTAAATGCATTTAATACGCGTGGTAACGCGTAAGCCCTCGGTTCAAACCCGACAAGAGGCTTTATTTGGTTTTTTCAGTCGTAGTATTCATACTCATATGAAGAATAACGATATTCTTAATAGGAATAAAAATGTAACTGAATTGTATAATATTATCATCTAATGAGTTATAGTATATTAATTATCACAAATCATGATAAGTCATCTGTTATCATGATAAGTCATCTGTTGAATCACCAAATATTCCTATTTTCAATTAGGCCAATGAAATCCACTGTAAAGTTTAGAATTAATTTTATAGTGTGGGTGTAAATGGAAAACAGGATGGGTGTAAATAGAAAAACCATTAAAGAAGATATTCATTTCTCTTCTCCCTTAAATGAAACTCTGAAACAGAGCGTAAATGAGACTCGGAAACACAACGTAGAAGTGAAAGGTACAAATATTTATGCATAAACTAAGGGGCTGTTTGGTTGATTAAGTACTGAATCATTAAGATGTCTGAATGGTTAAAAGGTCTGAATGGTTAATGTTTTTGTCCCACATTGGTAGGGGAATGGTTAATGTTTTTGTCCCACATTGGTAGGGGAGTCTCATTAAGGTTCAGCCTAGTTTAGTGCTTAATAGTCCAGTTCTTAATGGTTCAGCAATATCCAAAATCTTAATGATTCGGCCTTAACCATTTCATTCAGAAACTGAAACAAACACGCTGAATGCTAAATCATTTAGCATTGAATGGTTCAGAGCCTCACTAAGAGGCTTACCAAACAACTGCTAAGGGGGGATGGGGCACAACCAGAAATGGTCACGGGTACCTCACTACCAGCACGGTAACACTGCCGTCGGTGGTGCTGGTAGTGGATCCGTGAAGTGTTTGCTGGTTGTATCTAACGGACCGTGAAGCACAAACTTTCACACAAACTGTCAGTTTTTGTTTTTTTCTTTTACTTCAATAAATCAACATCACCTTCAATTTTTATTTTATTTTAATTTTTATGAACAACCACCTTCGGTGGTTGAACAGGTAGCCGAAAATCTGAGGAAGAAGATGGATTTGCAAGAAACGACAAAAAATGGAATAGACGAGAAATCAGGTCTTGATTTACCTTAACATGAGTATGGATCCACCATCTTTATAGTTTGGTTTGGTGTGTCTCAACAAGTACAGGGGTGGTGGCTTCACTTGTGGTGAGTAGGTGCGGGTGTTTGAGTCTGAGATGGTGACTTCAGAGATAGAGGAGAAAAAGTTGAGAAAGGGTATAATATATTATTATTATTATTGTTATTTTGTTTTCAACATAATTTTGGCTTTATTAACAACTAAAGTACACCACCCCGTATTATTATTATTATTATTATTGTTGTTGTTGTTGTTGTTGTTGTTGTTGTTGTTGTTGTTGTTGTTGTTGTTGTTATTACTACGTGTGAGAATAATTGATAGTTGGGTAAAGAATCAGTGGAGTGCTGCATCCAAAAAAGTGTTTCAGTGAAGGAAATCAGTGAAGTGATGTGGCAGTGCAGGATTGGTAGAAAGCAGTAAAGTGAAAACATCTTCAGTGGAGCGCTCATTCCCCCCTAAGAGTAGATTATGAATCCATTAGTTTGCCGTTATTAAAGAAAATCTAAAAAGTTTGTATCTATTAATATATATATATAAAAGAATTGATAGTCGGCGACGTGACGTTCAATGGTGGCCTCAACTTCCCATTGATTGTGTCACGTGACATAATGAGGTGAAGATTTTATTATTTTTGAATTATTTTGTTTTTATCTATTAATAAAAAGAAAAAAAGATGCCATGTGGTAGTTAGATATTTTAGAAAAAACCAATTTAAAAACAAAATTGGATTTTTCTCTATCATTGTTTCCTCCTATAATTTTTAAACGTTAATATCTTTTATACACGAAATTTTTTAAAGAAAAAAAATTACACCAAATTAACGAGCGTTTTATTATCTTTCCAACGAGTACCATATTGCTATATAAAAACGGAGAAAAAAAAAACGACTATTTTTTGTGGGGTTTGTTTATACAGGAAAAAAAACACAAAGTGTTCATATAAAAACGGAGAAAAAAACAACTATTTTTTGTGGGGTTTTGTTTATACTGGAAAAAAACACAAAGTGTTCAGGTTATTCATTAATCATGTATAGGCAAGTCATTAATTATGTTCAAACCAGTAAATATGAATTCTATTTACAACAGGTGTTAGCATTGAAGTTGTACGTTGCTTTAGGTTAAATTTTAATATTAGAGTTATACATTTTAAGGTTAGGCGTTAACATTTGAGATACATTGTTAAAATTGATATTTCATATTAGATTTCTCAACCCCGGGACGCTCCCGGAAATAAACTAGTATAAAATATTTAATAAAAAAAAAATAAAAGTTGCATATTTAAAACAGTTGAGTAAAGATCCGGTACAAATAGCTTTTTTGGTAAGAACTGTGAGAATCAAAGGAGGGTATTTTTTTATTTTTTTTTTTCAAATTTTTTTTTCCCATATTGTTAAACAAGTATTATAGTATTGAAAACTAAAAAAAAAAAAAAAAAAATTGGTGTAGAGTAATTACGTGTAGAGTAATTACATAATTACTCTAGTGTAAACTAATGTATTTACCTTAATGACGTAATTACACTAAAAATTTTTTTTTTTTTTAAATTTTATTTTGTATTATTCATCTAGAAAGAATGTTTAAGCACATGGAAAAAAAATTCTAAAAAAAAAATAATTTTTTTTTACCCTCTTTGATTCTCACAGTTCTTACAAAAAAACTATATGTATTTAATCTTTACTCTATATACAGTTATATTTATATTTTTTTATGAAAACATATCAACCAATCTCCTAGAAGAAATCAATAGCATTGAAGCTTCATATCACACCAAATCCCCAAACAATGTTCATGCTCCAGTCGGATCTTCGATCCGCGATCCAAATCGCTGCAACCTACTGCTATATCAACCCTAAACATCGCTACGAATCACCCAAACCTATTTCCATCCGTACACCGTCACGCCTGAGACCTATTCACGCGACGGCCGTTGACCGAGTCGCCGATAAGCCTCCGATCTGTACCGCCGATGAGCTCCATTACGTTTCGATTCATAACTCTGATTGGCGTCTTGCTCTATGGCGTTATAAGCCTCCTCCTCAGGTATCTGTGTTATCATATATTATTTGTTTGTTCAGTTTTAATGTTTTTATATTTCAAATAAAATGAAAATGATTGAAATGCAATGTTTATTGTCTCTCTTCTGTTGTGAATAGTGAATTTAGCGCACGATAGCGACAAGCTACTGATACGCTTTGTATCTTTAACGATGAAACAACGGACGCTATTTCATGTTTAGCGATACACTCGAAGAAAATTTTAGAGATATTTTATACGTTTATTTTACCAAAAAAATAAAAAAGAAATACAAAAATCTTGCTATTTCCCGCTATTTGTCACTATCAACCATATGGCGACACATGAGCACTATGGTACGCTATTCGCTATAGTGGGCAGTGTGTTGTGTTTGCTGTTAACAACTATGCTTTTATGTTTATTACTTTATTGTCTCTCTTGTGTTTAAGAAAATAAATAAAATTAAAGGTATGAACAAATTTCGTTTAGTGTGGATAGTTTATATATAACCTAGGCATTATTTGCACATGTGTAGTAGGTAAAGTGTGAAAAAAAGTTAGAAATATATGAAAAGCTTAGTTTAATGTTTTCTTTTTATGTAGATAAACATATGCATTTGTATGTTAGAGGTACGGAAATTAAAAAAATACAAATCATTAAACTTAACGGTTTAGGTTTGTTCTCGTGATAATTTAGTGTTTTGTAATGAACATCATTGAATGTTTGTGTGATTAATTTATGTAGCCAATTCGTATGCGTGGAACTATTATATGAACTTTAGTTTATATTGGCTTACATAAGTTTATATTTTTGGTTATTTAAGTAAGGATTTGGTGTTTCTGTAATAGAGAAAGGAGTTTTGCTACGTTATACATTTGGAATTCTTTCTTCGATTAGTTTTGTTGGCTATAGAATTCATGATATGTAATAAGGTTGTTACCGAATTTCTTGATTAATTGTGTGTACACATGATTATGATATTGAAATGTTTAAGGAAGCTTACACAAGGCCTCTCAAATTATATCCTAAGCAGTCAATATCGGTGATATCTCGGTTATCGGCCATAAGGGCCTATCTCGGTCACAAATATCGGTCCCTATCTCGGTTCCGATAATCTCGGCCGATATCGGTGATATATCGGCCGATACTGCCTTCAAAATATCGGTTGTATCGGTGAGAATATCGGTTATATCGGTGAGAATATTGGTTATATCGGTGAGAATATCGGTTTGGTGTATTTTTTGCCCATTTTGATACCATTTAGGTTACAACAGAGATGTAATAGGGCTGAAGAGATGTAAAAGGGATGAACATGACTATGAAAGTTTGTAAAAGAAAAAAAGATGGAGATGAACCTATGCTAGAAATGGGAGGAAGAAACCTGCAATGGAGAAGAAGAGAAGACAATGTGACGGTTGCTTTGTTTTTAGGGTTTATCAACATATACCATATTATTTCCTTTAATTCTTTTTATCTAAATAATATTTTAATCCATAATATTACGGTTTTTGTCAGATTTGACCCTAAAGATTTTTTAGTTTGTTACAAAATGTATTAAGTTTTATATATTGATCTTACTATTATTATAATATATATATTCCGTAATTACCGATATCCCACCGATATCTCACCGCAATAAACGATATCCTAAATATTGGTCCTTGACCGATAACCGATATTTTACCGCATTAACTGCTTAGATTATATCTTGGATTCACAACTGCCCAAAAGAACGTTAAGGCGATAACTAAGTGTATCATGCATGTCACGTGCAATGCTAATGCTTTAGATGACCGGTATGCCTTGCCTAATACAAAATGGTTGATGCTGGAGATAAAATTATAGTGGAGATGTTGTAGCGAGAATCGGATCCTTATAGGTTTTTGGAAAGACAACTGATTCACTTGATGATTAAGTTAAATGCGATAATCCAATAATAGTTTGTGACTTTGTGTAGGCCGGAGAGATGAAATGTATACAGAGCTGGATAAATGCGAAATCTTGAAATTCGGCATGTGAATTGTGAAAGAAAGAAAAGAATATCTAGGTGTTACAATTCATATGCCATATTTTTTAATTAGTATTTGATATATCTCTTCTCTAAATTCTTCAAAGTTCAAAGGCTTGAGAACTGCAACAAAATTTAGTTTGAAATGTGCTTTTTTACCTAAAGCAGTAAATGCCGAGAGAATAGAAGATATGCATCATCTATGATGCATATCTTAAGACATTACGCATTAACGCTATTCAATAAGATCAAACATAGAAACTAGGCTATCCCCATTATGGAGATCTTGGAAGCTACATATACATAAACGTGTGTGACTATGTATATATATGCATATATATATATATATATGCATGTATATCTGTGTATATGTGTGTGCCAATGGGTGCATGTATGCATATGTGTGGGCGAGCGGGCTGGGTTGGGTTACCGAGAGAACAATCTCTTATGACTTATGAGAATACCTCTTATGGTAACACCAACTTTGCAAGACTTTATGCTCACACTCAAGGATATTGATGGTATGTGCATACAAGTCCAAAACTTTGAAAGAAAAGGATTGCAAGTTTTAAACCGAAGTGAGGATAATGTTGAATCTGATTCTTTATCAATTCAATTGTATATTGAACGTTTCATGCCAATGCCTCAACGGTGAGTCAGGCTAGGTGATATTACATCTACTAAGAAAGATGTTAAAACCCATAATGATGTGGAAAAAAACTGTGTAATAAAATTAGAGACCAGTTCATATATTTTGGTTCATATGATTATATATGTACTTTGTTTATGCATTCTTGTAGGCACCTCCAAGGAATCATCCATTACTGCTTTTGAGTGGAATTGGTACAAATGCTATTGGATATGATCTTGCTCCTGGGGTGAGTTCAAAGTTATGTTTCTGCTTGTTCTTCTTCGTACTTTACAGTTTACATGACCATTAATCAGTGTTTTTTGTGCTTCTATTATTATGGTGTCATACCGATCTTTTTTATTTTATTGTTATAGGCAGGTATTAATAGTCTTTTATTTATTAGATAAGTAACAATAGTAGATAAATTTTAGTTTAATTTTAGGTAAGGTAGGGTTTGTGTTAGTATGTTGATTAAGTTAGGATTTTGAGTTTCACTCCTATATAGGTGGAGATTAGGAGAATTGTCTTGTTATGCTGTATAATATTAATTACAAAGATTATAATTATATTTTCATTCCTACATATACAATAATACAATAATTTTTGTCAACATCCCCTGCCCACCGAGTGTAACATTATATTACTTTTAAGTCCATATTCACAGGAGTAAGTGAATTCGTTTTTTAGAAATTGATAGTTACTAAATAACCAAGTCCTACAACATAATCAAGTAGTATCGAGGATATTTGAGGGATGCAATGTGTGTACACCTGCTCTTTTTGGCACCAAAAGACTCATTAAGTAATATTGGAAGTAAAGAACCTATAGTATTGTTTTTTTTTTTCATGCAGGCATTCTACCATGTTAGATTTATGTGAAAATAGGAAAACCCGTTAGGTAGGTAGTGAGAAACTGAGAATATTATGAAGTGTATATTTTTTAAGTTGAGAGTATTGTATACATGCCTAACAACTATCAATAGTGAACCCATTATGCTTTTTTCAGCTAGTACCTCTCTCCTTAGTCCTTCCCTCTCTCTTCGTCCCCCCCCCCCCCCCCCCCCCCCCCCTCTTCTTTCTCTCTCTTTAAGACGCTGGGATTTTTTTTGTGTGTGAGTTGGTGGGTGGTGGTGGGGGAAGTGAAGAACCAAACAAACAAATATTCATATATCATGACAACTAGCATACATTTATGAGTGGTTTTTAAATATTGGTCATGCTTACATCTCAAAATACCTCAACAGAATCTGCCATTAAATTAATTCATCAAATTTCATTATGAGGGAAACTATAAATTAGAGTCAATTACTATTTTCGTCCCCGTGGTTTGCTCAAAATAACTATTTCAGTTCAGTACTTCAAATCTTGCCAAAACAGTACCGGAACTTTTATTCCCCCCACCCCCAATCCACTTTTTTTGTTAATTTTGTATCAAATTGACCATAATGCCCTTGTTATTAAAAGTTATAATATGAAGATTTAAAATTTAGCATCTTTGGAGCAAATATCACATAATACAAATTATAAATAATTAAACTTTAGCATCGTTGGAAGCATATATCACTATATCTTTGGAACTTTAGCTTTTTAATGCCATGCACTTTATTTTAAAATCCAATTAAACTAAATTTTAAACATAAACTTAAAAGAATTAAACTTTAGCATCTTTGGAAGTTAATAAGCATATATCACCATATTTTTTGTAACTTTAGCATCTTTATGCTATGCTCTTTATTATATGATCCAATTAGGTTTTGAAGTTGGTTTTGTATATGAATTTTATTTATACTGAACTTAATGATTATGTTACATATTTCTTATAATCTTATATAATGAATAATGATTTGTTTTTCAGAATACATCTATAATTCTATATATAATAACAAAATATTACCAATTATACCATAAATAATATATGCCTTTAAATCATTTAATATTATTTTTCTCCATTGACTTGTGTATGCTAACTTAAAAAGAAAAAAATAACTGAATACGCCGATGTTTTTTTTTCTGAACGGCAAAAATACGCCGATGTTTTAATTTTTAAATAAGTAGACATGTCATGTTAGATGGCATGGGTTAAATGATTCCTTGGGAAGCTGGGAGTGATCACTGATGAATCGGTAAGGTTTTATCGTGTTTACACATCTGATATCCAAGAATTAAGTCATCCATAAGAGGAAAAACACATTGAATTTGATACCTGATTAAAGATCATGATGTTGGAACACAGTCAAATCCTCTATCCATGTGATGTACACATAACATTAACTTGCAGAATCACTAACATGTTTATTTGTAGCAAGTTGGGCATGATTAACATGTTTGCTCCAACTTGAGGAATGCCAAGAGATAGTGTACACGTGTCTACAGTTGTCATAGCAATCATATAGATTTGTGGTTCAATAGAAAAGACAAGAAGTATACTCATAATGCCTAATCATATATTTAAAGAAGAAGGATATCATTGCATCTTTAACAAGCCTTTAGTTTAAATGTAACATGACATATTGCTTATTAGTTATTAGACACTTATTTTAACTTTTCTTTTTTTAAAGGTATTTAGTTTCAATATCTGTTGACAATCATAAACTTTTGCAGTCTTCATTTGCACGCCACATGTCAAGCCAAGGATTTGACACATGGATACTTGAATTTCGAGGAGCAGGATTAAGTGCAGAGGTGGCCTCCAAGGAAGTCAAACAGCCAATCAGCCTTCCTTCTGAGCGGATGGATGCAACTTCCAAAAACCCAACAAATGTTATTTCTGATTCCTCTGCACAAAGTAAAGTTTCTTCTGCTGGAGAACAGAAAGAGATGGTTGAATCTGACCAATCACAGTTATTGACGACATTTACAGAAACTTTTAAACGTTTTTCTGAGAGATTATCAAACCTAATTAAGGAAGGTCAATAAGAAATTGTTTTATCTTGCAATGAAAGTGTTATGGGTAGGGTGGCAATAGCTAGCTATATACTAATGAATGGGTCGATTTGGGTCACGCTGTTATGTGAAATATATCAAATCAAATGCTTTAGTTAGATAATGGGTTTAACGGGTAGAACGGGTCAAACGTGCTGAAATTTGTCTGATGTCTGTTTTAACTCATACCACTTCTGGAATTCTTTTGTTAGAAACTTTGGACTATTTTTGTTACAATACCGTAAATCCGTAATCATAGTTAATGCATTTGTTATTCATCAAAAAAAAAAAAAAATGTAGGTCTACCAGATCAGTATTACCCATGCTAACAAACGACCCATATCGACATGAACTAGTTACCCAAGCCACTCATCTTGCCTACCCTATTTATAGGTACCCGCTTTGTGGAAACTTACTCCATGTTTCTGTATAACTTTCAGGTTCTCCAGAAGCCTTGCAGAATTCAACTCTGGCTACCCAAATAAGAGATTTAAGTGAAAGGCTTGTAGATATTATGGAAGAAGGTCAAAGATCAGTGTCTCCACCATTGACTGATTTGCTAGATCGCTTTTCTTCTACAGTTGAAAACCTCCAAACTCAGATTGACCTCCTTGGAAAATACAACTGGGACTTTGACCACTACCTGGAAGAGGACGTGCCTGCTGCGGTGATGTCACAAATCAATTATATTTATATGTTTTAGTTTTAAATTAGTTATATATCATCTACCGCACACTTCATCTTCTTACTCAACGGGTTTCTATAAAACAGATGGAATACATACTAAGAGAATGCAATCCAAAAGACGATAAGTTGCTTGCGATTGGCCATTCCATGGGTGGTATCTTACTCTACTCCATGCTCTCTCGGAATGGTATGGTATGCATAATCTTCTCGTTGATTAGACTATTACAGTTGTCTATCTTGAACCATCTATTTAGAAGTGGGTTGATTTAGGTTATCTCTAAGGCATCACATAGGTTGAAAATATGTAAAAATGTGTTAAAATGCTTTAACCCACATAATTTTGAGAATAACTCATTCTCTTGTAGGTGTATATTTGTAACACATATATACTTGATGTGGGATTGTGGGGAGGAAACAAAAGTTACTTGTGCATGTTTATAGGTCGATATTGTATTATACTTGTCACATCTATCATTTGCATCTATGACCAACTAAACGGGCTATTTATTCATCCCAAGTTCTATTGGTTCTGAAGTCAATCACAGAAGTCTGGCAAAAAGTCCTTTTTGTTAGGATTTATACTATTTGCAATGTTTCCTATTGGGGATCATGAAACTTCAAATAGTTGGGAAAAAATAAATAAAAAATCAATTGCCTGCATTTGGGAATGAAGTTGCTAAGATACGAGTCTCTTGATTAACGCTTGTGTTCTGAAACATGGTTCTTTTACAAGTTTATGAGCGAAGAGACTCCAGACTGGCTGCAATTGTTACTTTGGGGGCTTCGCTTGACTACACTACTTCAAAATCAACACTGAAATTACTCACACCTCTGGTAAATGCATACAAATTTGGCTTGATTTCATCCTGTACTTTTACATAGGGCTATCCCGAAAAAACTCAAGTTTCAAAATTTCTATAAACTCCTAAAGCTTTCAATAGTTTTTATAAAAAAATAAAAAAAAAACCATTCAACCTTCAAATTTTTTTTATACAAGCCCTCAAAAAACTTTTAGAAAAATATTTTTGTGGCGCTGATGGTGGATTAGACACCAGTTACCAGCTGTCAAGTGTCAAGGTTGAAGGCTATGATCAATGGAAAATTTTAATAGTTTGAAGGGTTTTCTTCTGATGCAAAAGAAGCCGGTTATTAGAGTTGACCATTTATACTTTGTTGTTTAAAGTATAATTTTCTTGTGACGCACAGGCAGATCCGGCTCAAGCATTAAATGTTCCAGCTGTTCCATTAGGCGCATTACTTGCAGCAGCTTATCCTCTTGCTTCTCGTCCTCCATATGTCATGTCCTGGTTAAATCGTCTCATTACTGCACAGGATATGATGCATCCTGAGCTCATGGAGAAGTTTGTCATGAACAACTTTTGTAAGTTCCCTAAATATTGTTGATTCTTTAATCTTTTCATATGGAAATACATATCTTCCCTTTAATCTTTCAAGGATACGAATGATAATTTCTTACCCCCAAAACAGGGTTCTTCGACCTTCTTCATTAATTAGATTCGCTATTTAACAAATAATGCTACAGTGTACTTAGTGCTTTTCAGGTTATGCTAAACTTCTACAAAGAATTTGATCTTATGAACAACAAATTTTATAATCAATAATCTTAAACCCCCCTAATTCAATTGAGAGACCAAATAGCAAGAAGGAAAGCGTTCAAACAACATGAATTCTATTGTTTATATCCTATGATCATTTCAAACATAATTTAACGATAATGATCTGTCTTTCTGTTGAAAATCTGAATGCCCTAAAACAAAGGTATATTCTCACCCCCGTTCACTAGCACCAGTTCTTTTGTTGACCTGATAATATGTAATATATTAGGTTCTCTACCTTAAGAACAAATATTGCGATGTTACTGTAGTGGAGTTTGCTGAGAGTTTGATACATAGGACTGTTAAGGTTATTGTTTTTTATATATAACTGTGAGAACCTGTTGGAGAAAACTCACGTACCAATACCCTACTTAAAAGTGCTGCTTACGTATTCAAGGGGTTTAGGCAAGAGTGGATGCTGGATTCTCATTTGTCCTTTTTATTTCAGTTTTATAAATGTGATAGTTATGATTATAAATAAAATCTCTATAACAAAATCTAAAGTTTTGAATAAAACGAAATAATAGACTTTGGATGCATTTGAACGAGGAAATTGCTTTCAACTTACATTGTGTTTGCATTTATTGTTGGAACAATGAGCAGGTACCGTGCCTGCCAAGCTACTTTTACAGCTAACAACAGCTTTTCAAGAAGGTGGATTACGTGACAGAAGCGGAACTTTCTTCTACAAAAACCATATCAACAAAATTGATGTTCCTGTTTTAGCCATTGCTGGTGACCTTGATCTCATTTGTCCACCTGAAGCTGTATATGGTACATCACATTACTTTTATTTACTTTTTCAAGTTTTATAATCATTTTTACTGACTTGAGTCAATTGGACTAATGAAAACAGAAACTATCAAATTAGTTCCTAAGCATCTAGCCAAGTACAAAGTTTTTGGTGAGCCAGGTGGGCCACACTATGCTCACTATGATCTTGTCGGAGGTCGTTTGGTATGTCAATCATTGATCTTTTCCTTCTCCTAGAACTAATATTGTAACCTAAACCTAACTGAGCCCGTGGGCATACACTAATAAACCATACTAATAATATAGTCCAATACCAATATGGGTCGATTCGGGTTAAGTTTTATGTTTCATTGCTCAAAATAAAAAGTTATGAAAATATGTGGTCACATGGGTTAAAGTGCTCAAACAGTTCAATGTATATTTTTAAAGCATACAACCTCTCAAAGCGCTCCATATATGAAATTAGATTATTGTTTAATAAAAGTTTTTGCTATGCAATCCATGCCAACCCGATTTGGTTTGACCTGCACTACTACGTGTCCACATAGCGTGGATCCGTTATCCAACCCGCCTGTTTTGCCATGTCTATTTTCATAATCATATCTGACATTAAATATTCATTAATATTGGACACGTGATTCGAGAGGTTGTAAACACTTGTATACATTTTGGTGACTTTTAAACATGGTCAAGACATGTTCTTTTTAGTAATTTTTTCTAAAAAGATATCCGCTATAATGCATATATCGAACAATAGTTGCTCCAATTTTGAACCTGAGCTTTGATGTTTTAACTAACTTATAAATCGCAGGCACCAGAACAGTTATATCCATGTGTAATCGAGTTTCTGACAGATCACGACTCAACCTAATTTATTCATACTCCATACCATATACAAAGATACTTCACATAGCTCTACATTATTTGGAGGAGCAACCTCAGTGAACACATGGGCAATAAATGACATCCCTAACCCTTTGACCACCATGAAAACGATGCTCAGGAATCAACCAACAGTTGATGCACATTGAAATGTATATCGATATATCATCTTCTAGTGTGTCTATATACCGAGAGGCAGGTCTAGAACGTGTCTGGTGTGTCTACATACATGCCCAACTTTCTGTAGAGAAAATGAAAAATACAAATATTATTTTTATTGGTATCGGAATTGGAATTATGTATTTATTAGTCATGCATGCCATGATTATAAACCATGGATCTGTCACTGTATTCATTGAACAACATTTGTGATGCATATGGAAACTGCAAAGCAATTTACATAGTGTTTAAATAACTGGACCGGGTACATAACCTTGTTCGGTGTTTTTGAGTATTTGACCCGGGCGATGGTCTTAAAAATTTTAAATTATTTATCATAGGCTTCAAAAACCGGTTTAGAGGACTATAAAGGCAGCTGATTCAGTGTCGTCAAACCTAGACCAGACTGGGACACTGGGTAATCAAGCAAGTCACTCCTCTAGTTTGGCTTGCAAAAGCGGGCTAAATCAATACGAAATAACGGTTCAAGAAAGTGATTAACGGGACTTAAAATGTGAGTGAAGAAACACCAATCTAATAATCGAAATATAACAATGATAATGAACCAACAATGCAAAAGAACGGACTTCTTATTTATCAGGACAAGTTACAAGACACTGTTATAAGATTATTACAGCGTTTCAACTATAATCTATCTCTCACAGCTCTCTCTATGAATTCTATTCTTCCCTTTTTCGATCCCTTCTTCTGGTGACGAGGGGAGGTATTTATAGGCTGCTTAGGTAGCCTGTGATTGGCTGTGAGGAGCATGGCAGCTGTCTTGTACGATTGTGGCCGTTGTCATTTTCTGCGCTGTCCTCTGTTGATTGGTCCACGTGTCCTGACGTCGTCCTTTACGTCCTTTTCTGTACCTCGTACTGGCAGGAGATCGTGGAGCAGGGTGTTCTGGCCTATGATTGGCTGTTGGCTCTGCTCCTGTCGGGTGATGTTTGTCCTTTTTTGCTGTTGTGTGCGCCGTCTTCTAGAACGCCACGTCACATTACTGTGCTGACGTGCGCGCGGGTTTCTTTCCTGCGCGTGTGCGGGTACCTATCTCTTCAAGTCCCCCTAGTCCAGTGTGTTGTTTGCGTAGCATGCGAGACGCTGGACTCGGTTTTGTGTCGTGGGGTATTTTTGAGATTTGCGCGTTGATTAGGCGGGGGAAACTACCGCGCGGTCTTGTGCAAGTGGGGTAGGTGTGGACCCGCCCCAATTAATGTGCACATCAGTTTTGTCAGATCGCGTGGGTGACGCGACTGGTTGGTAGCCGAAAAGTCTCTGACGGTTGTACAGACGTCAGAGACGTGGTGGGCCCGGGTCGTTTTGTCTTCTTTACAATGCGACGTGTCCTCCATCGGTTGGTGGGCATTTCGAATTTCAAAAAACTGTCAGGCTACGTGTCTTCCACGTGTGGCCTTCCTATTTAAACCCTCTTTTTCCTTTAACCGTTTCACTTTTTTCATTCTTACTCTCAAAGTTTCTTTGCTTTTCTCCTCGGCGAAATTATACTTGTGCGTTGCCTTTCCGACAACATTTCTTGTTTTCGAGTCATGGACCATATTGTGAACGTTCCCAGGAAGAAACGTGGGTCAAAGAAGGGAGATGACGGTTCCAAAAAGAAACCGCCCCACGCTGGGGAAGTGACGGCGGTTTGGAGTAAAGGAGAGTTCAAGAAATTTAGGAAAGGGGTTGGCTTTCCGTCTTCATATGGGGTAGAGATCCCTGCACCCGATAAGACTATACTGGAGCCCCCTGTTGGGAAAGTGGGGTTATATGCCTGTTACTTCCGAGACTGCAATTTCAGGGTTCCGATTACCCAGTTTCTCGGTACTTTTATTCGTGCAATTGGTGTGCACATTAACCAGATCCACCCTGGTTTGATGTCCAGATTGATGTTCTTCGAGTTCTGCTGCCGCGCCAACAAGATCGAGCCGTTGGTGGACATGTTCTTGGTGTTTTATAGCCTGAGTTTTGTGGAGAGTTGGCTCTCGTGTAGGCCGCGCCCTGGGGTTTCTGCCTGTGCTGGAGCCGGTGTGAAGAGTTTCCGGGAATGGAAACCTAAATTTTTCTGGATTAACCAGGGGGTTATTCCCATTGAGATGAGTAGGTTAGACCCAGCGGAGGGGTTGGGTAAGATGGAGTTGATTCAGTACAAAGATCAGCCGTGGTTTAATACCCTGACCACCCATCCTGTTGATTTATGCGAGATCCCTGAACTTGGCCTTGTGATGGCCGGGATGAGCATAAAGTATGAGGTGGAGGGTCGTAATCCGCATTTAACTGAAGATGGTAAAGGTTAGTAGTTGATCGTCTTTTGTCTTTTGCACCTGCGCGGGGTGTATTGCATTATTGATTTGTTTAATTCTTGTTTTCAGAGGTGGAATGTCTCTACAGTATGCTGTTGGGCGGGGATAACATGGGGTTCGCTTTTGAGAAGCTGGCGGACAACGAGCTGTACATATTGGAGAAGGCCTGGGACACACTTGTCCGTCCCAAACTGGATAGCGCGTCGCAGGAGGCTGCAACCGCGCCGTTACTCATTACTGAAGCCGGTGAGTCCTCGCCACCTTATGAGAACCCGTCGCCCGTCAACATGTTTGTGCGGACGGGTTTACCCTTACTTGTGATATCTAGTGATGAGTCTTCTGACTCGTCTTTGCTTTCGCCAATTGCGTGGTCTGCAGGGAGGCAAGATGTGCAACAACCACCTGGGCGCGCGGATGATGACAGCGAGGAGACCGTCGACGAAGACCCCCTTGTGCGTCGCGTCTCCAATCCGCAGACGAATGTGACCAGAGGTGAAGACTATTTTTTTGTTTTAAACCACGAAGTGGTTAATAGGTACTTTGAAAATTACCAGCCTTTTGAACGAAGCTACGTTGAACTTTCAGATGCGTTCGTTCAAGGGGAGTCCGTGGTGAAGTTGACTGAAGAGGTTCAGAGCGCTGCTCTGACGAAACCTGTCACCGCGGAGTCGTCTAAGGGTGGGGACATTCCGGTTGACGCGCCTCGCCACAAAAAGCGATCTAGGCGGTCAAGTAGGGAGAGGAGAATCAGCGGGGAGTTGACATCGCCCGCTGAGAAGAGAGTGAAGCTGGACACACTCGTCCGGTCTGTGGAGGAAGACTTGTTAGGTGAGTTTGTTACCTGTTTCTCCCTTCTTTTCTTTTTTATTGGCTAATGACCTTGTGTTTTCTATAGCTTCGTTGTTGGGCACGGCCGCGCCAGAGGATGTGACTGTTGCTCCCATTAACAAGGAGTTTGAGACTGGGCCCATCAGGGCGGCGTCCCCTGAAAAGCGGGTTGAGGAGTCTGCGCATACTGGTGTGCAGGATAATGCGTTGGTTACTTCTATGTTGGCGGATCCGCCATCTCCCCATCGCCAGCCTTCTCCTGTGCAAGGATCGACTCCCCCGCGTCTTCCAACTCCGCCGCAATCGCCGTCGCCTGTGCGACTCCCTACTCCTCCGCGGAATGACCCGGAAGGTGATGAGGGAAGGGTGTCGCCAACAGACATTAGTGAGGGGTATGGTCATGGAGTTGATATGACCGTTGATGATGAGGAGAACGAGAAACAGGTGACAACGGAGCCGAATCCTGGTCCTTCAGGTGCGCGCCCGGCTGGGGGCGAGGAGTCGTCTAGTGGCATTTTTGTGCCTAACTGGACGTTGACTCCGGCCGCTCGTTTTTTGAATGTGGAGGAATGTCGTCACTTTTTGGCGAATGTTATCCCTCCTGGTGAGCGCGAGCACCAGGCCACACGTCCTCGCGGGGACCTTATGGATGACCACATTTTGAGTGTGGCCAACATGTTGTCCACTTCCGCTGAGATAGTGCGGGAGTGGGGGTCCATGGCGCATGACCGTCATAGGTTTCATCAAGATTTACAGCGCGTGACAGAGGATCGTGACCGCGTGCAAGCGGAGCTTAAGCGTGCTAAATGGGACGCTGTTACTTTTCGCGAGGAGCGTGACAAGCTCCGTGAGCACATCTCTGAGAGGGAAGAGCAATGGAGGGTTGCTTGCGCGAAGGATAACGCGAAGATGGAGGCAACCAAGAAGCGCCTCAGTGAGATTGAAGCTCAGAGGGATGAGACCTGCAAAGAGTTGGAAGTGCAGCGACGGCTGGTGCAGCAGCATAAAGATAAATTGATTGAGGCCCGCGAGCTTTTCAAGGAGAAGGATCAGTTGATCGCTGACCTGCGTGAAGGTCATGATGGGTTGGACAAGGAAAACTTGTCCCTTCACCGAAAAGTACTTGAGCTTGAGGGGCAATTGTTAGAGGCCCAAAGTGATAAGGATGTGGCAGAGGAGGACCGCGCTTGGGTCCTGGGATGTTGTGTCCCTGAGGTATGTTCCTCGCTATTTTGCATTTGTCTTCCCACTATTTTGTGTTTGTTTGCACTGACTATGTCTCTTGAGTATCGTGCAGGTCGCCCATCATGTGAAAAATTGCGCGCAGACGCGTCAAACGGTGGCCGCAGTGAACGCAGCTGCGAAGCTTGTGGGTCGCAAGGCTGGCTTCATTGAAGGGTACCAGCATGCGCAGGATGGGAAACCCTTGGAGCAATTTCCCTTGTATAAACAAGACCTGGATGCTGTGTTTGCAAAGAAGGCCGCTGAGTTTGATGAATTGAAGTACGAGCTGGTGGACTTCGTTGTAAGCCACCGTGATCGTCCCAGCTGCTTTGAACTCAAGGAATCATTTGACAAGGCTGGCTTGGTGCACACGCGTCATGAGTACGCGAAGCTCAAGGCGAGTGACTTAGCGGCTGAGATTCAGGCGGAGGGTGGTGAGCGGTTGAGCTTGTCCGGTTCAGATGATGATGATCTTAGTGACACATCCTCCTCGTCCAAGAAATGAAGCTGAATATTTTGCCTTTGTATGAACCTTGGCTGTGTTTGTAGCTCCACTTTTGGTCTGTTTCAACGATATGTAATGACTCTATGTTTATAAGTATTATTAAACATATTTATTTTGTCAATGGCAGTTTAGTTTATTCCTGCCTTGTGTTAATGTTCATATGCCATGTTATTATTTCATAGCTGTTACTTTGCGCATCACATTTTTATCTAAGCGTTCGCGCAGGAATCCAGTGGACATAGGATTTTAAGTAGTTTTAAGGAAATTGCAGATGTACTTTATGCAATTTCGAGGTTTAGGGTGCGCGTTGTGTTTTAACAAATCAACGCGCAGTTTTAAGGAAATTGCAGAGTTTCTCGATGCAATTTCTAAGTTTAGGGTGCGCGTTGCATCTTAACCATGCAACGCGCAGTTTTAAGGAAATTGCAGATTTTCTCGATGCAATTTCTAAGTTTAGGGTGCGCGTTGCATCTTAACCATGCAACGCGCAGTTTTAAGGAAATTGCAGATTTTCTCGATGCAATTTCTAAGTTTAGGGTGCGCGTTGCATCTTAACCATGCAACGCGCAGTTTTAAGGAAATTGCAGATTTTCTCGATGCAATTTCTAAGTTTAGGGTGCGCGTTGCATCTTAACCATGCAACGCGCAGTTTTAAGGAAATTGCAGATTTTCTCGATGCAATTTCTAAGTTTAGGGTGCGCGTTGCATCTTAACCATGCAACGCGCAGTTTTAAGGAAATTGCAGATTTTCTCGATGCAATTTCTAAGTTTAGGGTGCGCGTTGCATCTTAACCATGCAACGCGCAGTTTTAAGGAAATTGCAGATTTTCTCGATGCAATTTCTAAGTTTAGGGTGCGCGTTGCATCTTAACCATGCAACGCGCAGTTTTAAGGAAATTGCAGATTTTCTCGATGCAATTTCTAAGTTTAGGGTGCGCGTTGCATCTTAACCATGCAACGCGCAGTTTTAAGGAAATTGCAGATTTTCTCGATGCAATTTCTAAGTTTAGGCTGCGCATGTAAAATAAAGGAAACTGCTATACTTCATTTCATTTAAGTGGCGCAACGGCCTTCGTTACATCATGTTTTGTAGTTACATATAGCACTTTCTTAATTGCGCCGCGTTCCATGTTCGGGGAACCGGTTTGTCTTCCAACGTTGATAGTTTATAGGCCCCTTTGCCGAGGGCTTCTTGGATGCGGTATGGTCCTTCCCAAGTTGGGGTTAACTTTCCCTTGGGGAGGGCTCCGCTGGCCTCGTTGTTTCTCAGGACGAACTCTCCGACCCTGAACGCTTGGGCTTTGACTTTGGCATTGTAGTAGCGCTCTAGCTGCTGCTTGTAATTTGCCTCTCGTATTGCTGCTTCATCGCGGCGTAATTCTACCAAGTTAAGATTTGTGCGCAGCTCCTGGTCATTATCTGTCGTAGTTGCGGAAAGCACTCTCAGGGATGGGCATCCAATCTCTGCGGGTATCATGGCTTCAGAGCCGTATGTGAGGCTGAACGGAGTTTCGCCGGTGCTCGTTTTTGTTAGTGTACGATTAGCCCATAGCACGCTCGGTAATTCCTCCGCCCAAGCCTTACCCTTCATTCCCAATCTGGCTTTGATGCCTTCCACGATGCTGCGATTCGCGCGCTCAACTTGGCCGTTGCCTTGTGGGTGCGCGACTGAGGTGAAGGTTGGTTGGATGTGTAAATCCGCGTACCATTTCAGCAACCCCTTATCTGCGAACTGAGTCCCGTTATCTGTAACGATTGACATTGGCAGTCCGAAGCGGCAAATGATGAATTCCCAAATGAACTTCTTCACATGGTTAGCAGTGATTTCAGCCAGCGGCTTGGCTTCGACCCATTTGGTGAAGTAGTCAATTGCGACTATCAGGAATTTCCTTTTGCCTGTCGTCATTGGGAAAGGTCCCACCAGATCAATTGCCCATTTTTGGAATGGCCATGCCGAGGTTACTGGTATGAGCTCATTCTTTGGGCACAGGGTGTTGGGGGCGTGTCGCTGGCATGAGTCGCATTTGCGGATGATCTGTAAGGCATCCAGGTGCATGCCCGGCCAATAGTATCCCGCATTCATGATCTTCGCGACCACCATGCGCGGCCCCGCGTGTATCCCACATATCCCTTCGTGTATTTCTCGCACCAAATAGTCTGCATCAACTGCATCCACGCACCGCAGCAGTGGCCCCAGGTATGACTTCCGATAGAGCACTCCGTCTTGTATTCTGTATTGTAGGGCTTTGTGCTGTATCTTTCTGGCTTCGGCGCGTTGCTCTGGCAGGGCGCCGTTGGTCAGATAGGATATTATCGGAGTCATCCAGCTGTCAGCACCCGTTTGGATGACGTTGACCTCCTTGGGTGGTACAGACGGTTCGCTCAGCGTTTCGATTCGGACCTCTTTTGCTAAATGGCTGAAAGTTGTAGAGGCCATTTTGCTTAGAGCGTCCGCCGGCTTGTTCTGACTGCGTCTGATGTGGTCGATGGTGCAGCTGGGGAAGGTAGCCATGAGCTCTTTGGCGCGTTGAAGGTATAAAATCATTGAGGGTTCTTTGGCCTCATATTTCCCACTGATCTGACCGGCGACCAACAGTGAATCGACGTGCGCGAAGATGTGCTTGGCGCCTAGTTTGTGCGCGATGCGTAGTCCAGCGAGGAATGCTTCGTACTCCGCCTCATTGTTGGTGGCTTTGAATTCAAGCCTTATGGCGTAAGTGAATTCCGCTCCCTCTGGACTGACCAAGCGTATCCCCGCGCCAACGCCATCTTCATTTGAGGCCCCATCTGTGTAGAGGTTCCAGATGGCCTTCTCGTCATTCGATGGTTGCGGTTCTTGTTCAGCTTTGCATTCTTCTACTTTGTCTTTTGGTACCTCTGCTATGAAATCGGCTAGTACTTGTCCTTTAACCGCCGGGCGCGTCTTGTAATTGATGGTGTGCTCACCCAGCTCGATTGCCCATTTTGCCAATCTCCCAGAGACTTCTGGCTTTGATAGGACATTGTTCAGCTTGTAATCGCTCAGCACATTGATGGGATGGCCTTGGAAATAGCGGCGCAGCCGTCTTGATGCATGAACGAGTGCTAGAACTAGCTTCTCCATGATGGTGTATCTTGACTCCGCATCTGTTGGTACTCTGCTGACGTAATAGATGGGCGTTTGAACCAGCTTTCTGTCTACCATCAGTACTGCGCTCACCGCCTGCTCTGTGGCGCAAAGATACATCGTTAGGGGCTCCCTAGGGAGTGGAGCGGTGAGCGTTGGTAGGTCCATCAAGCATTCCTTCATCTCTTGAAAAGCCTTTTCTGCCTCTGGTGTCCATTTAAAATGGTTCTTTTTCAAGCAGCTTTTTAGTGTTTCGATGAAAGGAATGGATTTGCTCGCGTGATGCGACAGAAAGCGGTTGATCGCTACAAGGCGTCCATTCAGCGTTTGAACCTCTTTTAGGGTGGATGGGGAGGGCATTTGCGCAATGGCTTGTATTTTTTCGGGGTTTGGTCTGAACCCATCTTTGGTGACTACGACCCCCAGAAACTTGCCTTCTTCCATCCCAAAAGCGCATTTGCTTGGGTTTAGCTTCATGCAGATCGCTTTTAAATGCTTGAATGTCTCTTCAATGTCTTTTAGCATCTGATCCTCTTCCTTGCTTTTGATAACTAAATCATCAACATAGACTTCTAGGTTTCTCCCGATCTGCTTGGCGAATGCGCGGTCCATCAGTCGTTGATACGTGGCTCCGGCGTTTTTTAGGCCAAATGGCATCTTTGTGTAACAGAAAACTCCTTTGTCTGTGCGAAAGGCAGTCTTGTCTTCATCTTCGCGTGCCATCTGTATTTGGTGGTAGCCTTTGTAGGCGTCTAAAAAACACTTGAAGCGGAACGGGGCTAGAGAGTCTATTTTCAGGTCGATTTCTGGTAGGGGGTAGCAGTCCTTGGGGCATGCTTTGTTGAGGTCAGTGTAGTCTACACACATCCTCCACCCGCCGTTGCTTTTCTTGACCATGACTGGGTTCGCGACCCAGGTTTGATATCGTGTTTCCCTCAAAATGCCTGCCTTTAACAATTCTCCGACTTGCTCGTTCATTGCTTGAGTTTTTTCAGCACCCATACTTCTGCGCTTTTGCGCGATGGGTTCTACAGAGCGATATGTATTAAGCTTGTGTTGAGCGAGTTCGCGCGGGACACCGATCATGTCCGATGGTTGCCATGCGAAAACGTCGATATTTCTGCGGAGGAGTTGTTTTAAATGGTCCCTGATGTTTTCGGAGATTTCCGGCCCTATTGTTATGGGCTGCTCAGGGAACTGCGGGTTTAAGATCCACTTTTCTGGTTCAGTGCGTGGGCAGGGCTTCAATATTTTTGCTGGGTGGGGCTCCGTGGTCATGGCACACTCTCTGTTGGCCCATACAATGGCTACCCCGTTTGGAGTGGGGAAACCGATTGCGCTGTGCACGGTGGAGGTGACCATGTTGTAGGAAGCCATGGAGTCTCTGCCCAGGATGATATCATATTTAGACTTGGATGGGATGACGAGGAAGGTGACCTCTTCCGTTCGCGATCGGCCCTGCGCGCCGAGAGTGAGAGGGAAGGATATTTCTCCGAGGGGTGTCACAACCTCGTTGGAGAATCCCATGATTGGCGAATTGATGGGGCGCAAGCGCTGCTTATCTTCCTCGTCCAGGAGGTCAAAACACTGACCATACATAATGTCTGAATTGCTGCCCGTGTCCATGAATGCTCTGGTGGTTCTGTAGTGGTCAAAAATTGCTGTGACAATGATTGCTTTTGTGGCCGATGGGCCGCCTTTGACTATGGGGAAACACACCTGTTGTTCCCTCCATTCTGCTGTTGATTCAGTTTTTCGTTTTTGGCTCCGGTGCCCGCTGCTGTGTATCATCATGCTTATATTTTTTATCTTTTTGGGCGGAGGACCCCCCGCTTGTTTGCGCTCGACGTTTTGCAGCAGGTGGCCGAGCTTACCGGACTTTAATGCATCTTCAATAGCTTGCCTTAGTTGGTAACACTTATCGGTGTCATGACCGATGTCTTGATGATACGCGCAGAACTTGTTGTGGTCCAACCCTTCGCGCCGTTTGATGACCTTAGGTTCTGGGAAGTCAACGTTTTCCGTTGCTAGAACTTGTGCCGGTGTTTTGGTTAAGGGAGTCCAGTTGTTGTGACTCCTTCGGTTGGACTTGTGCACGAGCGAGGTGTTGCGCTGGTAATCTTGTGACGTAGGAGGCTTTGGGGTTGTCTGGTCGGCTCCTTGAAGCCTCGTCCAGACATTGCCCTTTGCCCTCCTGTCATGCTTGTTGTTTCGGTTGCGCATTGCTTGCGCTTGTGTATCTGTGTACTGTGGTGCTTGAATCCTATTCCAGACAGATAGTTCTCTTTCTGTCTTTGCATAATTTTTAGCGCCGCGCATGATCTCTTCCCATGTATTTGGCATGCCCGTGCATCCGGCCAGCGTGCGGATCAGCGAATCACATCTGACTCCTTGCGTAAACGCTGCTTTCATAAGCTCAAATCCGATTGGACCAATTTGTAAAGCTTCGCGGTTGAACCTGGTGATGTAATCCTCGATTGACTCATTGTCGCGTCTTTTGACTTGCAAAATGTCGGTGGAATCCCGCTCGATTCTTTTGTTTTGACTGAAGTGGTCCAAGAATTTATCAGTCAGCTCTTTCAGATTATCAATCCTTCCGTTTGGTAGGCTGTCGAACCATACCCGCGCTGCGCCCGTGAGCGTCTGCGCGAACATGTGACACCATGCTGGCAAGGTCCACCGCGCGCATTTTCCTGCGACCTCGAAACTTCGTATGTGGTCATCAGGGTCGCCGGTGCCGTCAAACTTTCCCAATGTACTTGGCATTTTTGTCCCAGCGGGCAATATGGCGAGTGCGATGCGCGGTGTGAACTTTGATTTTTCACTGAACGAGGGGGGGTAATATGGTTTTGTCAGGTCGTCTTCTCCGGACGACAAGTGTGCTCGATCAACCGTGTTGGTCAAGTACTGGCTTGTGTCACGTTGAAAACGACTCTGTGACTCGTCGGAGTCTTCCCTCCACGTTGGGTCAGTGTTATGGGTGCTTCCGCCGACGTGTCCTGCAGCTCTGGACGACCCTTCCGAGATAGTGACAGGCCTTCCTTCGCTGAAGGACAGGGCGCGGGATGCCTCTCTTAGATGTTGTTCTTTAAGCCTGTGCATGAATGCTTGCTTCAGAGCTTCTTTCTGCTGCGCATACCATACCTCCGGGCTAACCATCGGCGTAGTATGAGCGGCAGGTGAAGTCTGAAGGTTATCAGTTGCAAAATGGAATGACGGGGTTTGCCTTGTCCCGGAGGACGGGGTGTGGCCCACGTCGGTGATGTGAACTTGCTCTTCTACGTGGCTGTCGGGCTGGCTGGTGATTGCCGGAGCTACACCAGTGCCGGACAGGGCTTGTGGAGAGTTTGTGTTGACTGGTAAAGAACTCATCGCTGGTGTGTTGAGAGATAGAAGTTTTTAAATTGTTGTTCTTAATAACTCAATAGACGGATGGCGCCAATGAAGAAACACCAATCTAATAATCGAAATATAACAATGATAATGAACCAACAATGCAAAAGAACGGACTTCTTATTTATCAGGACAAGTTACAAGACACTGTTATAAGATTATTACAGCGTTTCAACTATAATCTATCTCTCACAGCTCTCTCTATGAATTCTATTCTTCCCTTTTTCGATCCCTTCTTCTGGTGACGAGGGGAGGTATTTATAGGCTGCTTAGGTAGCCTGTGATTGGCTGTGAGGAGCATGGCAGCTGTCTTGTACGATTGTGGCCGTTGTCATTTTCTGCGCTGTCCTCTGTTGATTGGTCCACGTGTCCTGACGTCGTCCTTTACGTCCTTTTCTGTACCTCGTACTGGCAGGAGATCGTGGAGCAGGGTGTTCTGGCCTATGATTGGCTGTTGGCTCTGCTCCTGTCGGGTGATGTTTGTCCTTTTTTGCTGTTGTGTGCGCCGTCTTCTAGAACGCCACGTCACATTACTGTGCTGACGTGCGCGCGGGTTTCTTTCCTGCGCGTGTGCGGGTACCTATCTCTTCAGTGAGTTATTTCTTGGATAAGAATCAAACACGAAACAGGTGGTTAGATCAGACTAGACCCATGCACAGGAAATTGTCTCAAGTGGGAATTCTTTCACAAAAACATGTTTGATTTTGTTTGCTTGCTTGTTTGGGACCATGTGAATTTTAACTATCTAAACAAGACTTTGACTATTAAAAAGGTCTAAGAACATCAACTGAGTGAAGGGTGGTATCTAAACAAGTTGTACATGATATCTTACGAGTCAATACATGGTCGTCGCATTGACCATAACAATATTATGTAGGCTACTTTTGAATCTTGTTCAGTAAAGTAAACCTTCATTGCATCTTTACTTTGGGTTCCCCTGATATTGTGTGCGTTTATCTCCCTAACGACAACTTTCTCTTCAGCAAGAATGCGGTCATCAACCGCAACTTGCTCTTCTTTAATAGTTAGTTGATCTCCCATCAGTTGCAACGCGTGTCTTGACCATTATAGCGATAACTGGCTATAACATGCTATTAGTTTTTAGGAGTAAGTTATTCTTTCAACAATATACCTCTTTAATAATATCTTGTCATAAGTAGTAAGTTCTTCTATTCTTTCATTAGCAACTCCAGCCATCAATAGCAAGTATTTTTTAAACGTACAAAGAATGTGTGCTAATCAACCTAACATGGCCCAAATGTGTTTTTAACGCTAAATTTTTGTCACCGATGAGATTTGAACCACCACTTGAAAACCATACGGACCCGCTATCCAACCCGACTGACCAATAATTTTGCTGCATGTGCCACAAAATACACGAGAATCTATTAAGTTTCAAGCGATTTGTCTTTGAGAATACAAGAGCATTTACAATTGGCTTTGCCTCAACAATCATGGAGCGAGTTAATGACAAGGAATCAACTTTGCATCGCGATGCAAGTAGCATCGACACGTGACATCCAAATAAATTCAAAAGATGTCAAAAACGAGCTATTCATTCAAAACACCAATATTTCAAGGATAACAAGACGACACTGAATATACGAACTGGGAAACCAATTTATACAACAAAAACATGAATCCAAGGCACTGGTAGCAACAAATCATTTGTAATAACTGTCGTTAAATCCAACAAATGCCCGTTAAAATCATGTTAAGCAAGCACAATAGAAGAGAAATGTAAACCCCAAGAACAAATCTTTTCTTTTCTTTTTTAGTTTTATGCACAGATAGATTCAGTCCGGCCAGCCTACTGTTGAGACTCGACGGACGTTTTGCAGATGGGGCATGTTTTCTTCTGCCCCAGCCATTGCTTTATACAATACATGTGATAGAAATGGCCACACTCCAGCTTACCAATCTCATCCTCTTCTTCATGTTCCTCCTGTCACGGTTGTTTCAAAAATGTAAACTTAACGGCTTGGGATACGTTTCATCCCTAAATGTTATTCATCAATCAACCATTGAGCGAGTTTTAACTTTAGAAATGATCATACAATACAAATAAGTGTTTCAGACCAAACCAAACCGACCCGGCATCTATTGGTAGTCAATCGCTTGCAATAAATCATAGTTTTAATCAAATGTCTGATTCTAGTTTTCATATAGCAATTTAATCATTTGAAAAAGTAAATGCAATGCCCTATGGCAAAAGAATACCTGACAAATGGTGCATTTCCATTGGAATTCTGTCGAGATGTGAGATGATGACTTGTTCGTTGGTGGCTTGGTTTTCCTGACACAACGGCGTATCTCATCTTCTCTTAAACCAGTACTCACATACCCAATTTTGTCACCAAGCTCCAGCAGTTCCTATTTTAATACAATTACAGAAAGTTAAAAAAATATGTACAAAAAATATTGAAATGTTTAGGTGATACTGTAACAAACGAACCTCATATGACATACTATCAACATCAAGCCTCCAGTCTCTGTATCGATCATGATCTAATCTTCCCCCCATAAGTAAATTACCTTGGAGCATAACAATCTGCAGAATTGTCGAAGCAAAAAACTTAAAATGAATAAATTATATACAAGGGAGGACAAAAAAAGTAAGCCGGTATGCCCTTCAATGGTTTTAAACTATGAACAATAAAAAAAAAAAGTAATGCGTGTGCTTACCTCGGCAAGGCCTTCGGGAGAACGGTGTCTAAGATGGCGATGATGTCGAGATCCAAATACATCTAGTCGATGGTGTGGGATTCCAGAATCGTTATCGAAAAATGGAAGGTCTTCAGGATGCACCATTCTCCTTCCACCATATGAGCCTCTCTGCATTAACAATTTAAACAATATCTTTAATTTCAAATAATATCTAAAAAATTATAAGCTAGATAACCCATGTTACAATCCAAAACACTAACCAAATTTATTCTTTTAAGGAATAACAATTAAAAAAAAAAAAAAAAGAGGGCTCTTTATTCCTATAAGGGGTGTTTGATGTACCATCTGTTAGTGTTATGGGAATACTATGCAATCAATAATAATTAACAAGTTTATTCTTTAAAGGAGTAACCAAATAAAGGAGCACTCTTTATTCCTTCCTATTCCTATAAGGGATGTTTGGATGTATAATATGTTATGAGTAAAAAGGAGCACTCTCTATCCCTATAAGGAGTGTTTGGATGCACCATTCCAAAGTGTGATTATAGAGACTTCAATATCAATACTGGATTTAGATAACCCAATCATCAGATGCTCAAATTTTACTCAATTTTTTAACCAAAATCCAAACACCCACATGTCAAGTTCCAATCTTTATGTAACTTCCAAAAAAGATCACTCTTTAGTCTTACAAGGGGTGCTTGGATGCATCATTTCAAATTGAGTAATTATTGAAACTTCAATGATAAAGTTAGAATCAGATAATCCAATACTCAGATTTTTATAGAAATTAAAAAAAAAAAAAATCAAAACTCAAATCATAGTCTTAATTAATCACTTCACCAAATCCAATAATCACTCAATTTTATAACCAAAATTCAAACACCCACTTGTCAAGTTCCAATCTTTATATAAAATTCCAAATCTTTACATCAAATCTCCAACAAAAACATTTACAAATTCAAGGAAAATACAGTAAAAGAATAAAAACAAACATAGAAACACCCACTTGTCAAGTTACAAACTTTATGTAAAATTCCAAATCTTTACACCAAATCCCCACCAAAACATTCATTAATCCATAAAAATTAACATCCTTAATTATTACTCATATTTTTTTAAACAAAATCCAAACACCCACTTATCAAGTTGCAGTCTTTATCTAAAATTCCAAATATTTATACAAAAACAACCATAAATTCAACAAAATTAACACACAAAAAAAAAAAAAAGATTAAAAACAAACATACAAACACAAACTAATCAAGTTGCAAACTTTATGCAAAATCCAAAATCTTTACACCAAAACAACCATAAATCCAATAAAATTAACATACAAAAAAAAAAGGAAACAAGACATACCTCTCTAATATTACCCTTATCAATATCAACCTTCCCTCTAGCAGAAACAACAGGATGATGAGGAATAGGCCTTCTTGCCACCACACAATCCACATTAGCAGCATCTGTAGACAGCCCAATTCCTGGCCCACACCACACATCCGGCCCAACCAAACAAGAACCAGAATTATTATTATTATTTATATTAATATTATTATTATTACCAGCACTACCCTCCAAGCCACTAATATCATCATCACCATAATTCTTGTTCTTTTTCATCTTCTTTTTCCTTAGTTTCTTGCCTTCCCAATTGGCTGATGTTCTTATCATGGCTGGCACTGATACTTGTGCAGGAGCAGAACAGCCCAAGCCTCTAAATCTTGATGATGTGAATAATAACTTCTTCTTGGTGGTTGTATCTGGGGTTGTTGTGGTGTTTTCAGTGGTGGTGGTGGTAGGGGTAAATGTGGAAATTAAGGAGGATATTGTGGATTTGGGTCTTGTGGGTTGGATTGGATCTGTGTGGTTTGTTGGTTTTCTGTGTCTGGTTTGATGGTCTTGAGACATTTTGTGGTTTATGTGTTGTTGATGAAGTTGTTCTCTCTGTTTCTTGATGTTGTATAGATAGTGTGTGTGTGTGAGAGAGAGAGAGAGAGAGAGAGAGAGAGAGAGATATGGGAAGTTGGGAATTTGGAAAGAAAGATTGAAGATTTGATTTTTATGTTTAAAGATTGTGCAGAAAAAGAGGGGTGGGGATTAGGGAATATAGGAGGGGAAATGGTGGTTGTAGCTTCAACCATCCAAAACAATTATTTTAGTAGCTTAAATTATTATTAGACAAAATTACAGATCTTGTCCTTTAATTATCACCCAAATTTCATCCTGTGTCCTTTGTCTTTATTTTGCATTGGTTATGTCCTTTATTTACGTATTTTGCACGGATCTTGTCCTTTAGACTAACGTCTGTTAAAACAAAACGTTTAAAGTGGTCACATGCCCCTCACGTGAGGGTATTAACGTCTTTTTACCCTGATCTTGTCATTTAACTCTGTTATAAAAACAGAGCCTTCTCCTTAAACACACGAACACACACAAAATTCCTAATTCTAAACCCTAACCATGGATGATCGAAGCCCAGACAAACGAGTTGAAAGGTTTTTGATTCGTGACGACGACACCGAGCAGGATGAAATTGATGAGATATACGGTAAGACTCAATTGCTTATTTTGTTTAATCGTTAAGAATGGATGATGCTAAATTTTGGTTATTTTGTTAACAATGCAGATACATACCCTAATCTCTTCTCGATTGAACTATATCATGGGGGTGATTTCTCAGATTTTCCAGGTAGAGAGTATATAGGAGGTGAGGTTTGCATTGTTGATTTGCTAAATGTTGATTACTTCTCTGTTCATGTTTTGGATCAAATAGTTGAGAAGCTGGATTACGATTGTGAGGATGTAAGGTTTTATTCATATGTTGATCCAAGTGGTGATTTAGACATTGGCCTTCGATCATTAGGTACTGACTTGGATGTTATTAGGTTCTTGAAATTTGTATCTGATAACAGAAACCATAAAATGAAGCTTTACATTGAGTTTGATGACACAAATGTGGATACTTATTGTTGCTCCCCTTCTAGAGTTAGGATAGAAGAGATAAATGATGATGTTATGGATGAAATGGCCAAGTCAAATACCAACACTAAGTCATTGCCAATGTTATGTTGGAAACCTGTTAAACAGAATGTTAGGATAGAAGAGTTAAATGATGAAGTTATGGATAAAAATGATCCTAAGAGACCTGTTGAGGATGTTGTCAAAGAGTTATTTGCAGATTATAATCTAGAAGAAGACTTTGATCCTTTCTTTGGCTCTAACAAAGATACTACTGAAAAAACCACTCATGAGGAGAAAAGTGAAAAAATGAAGACAAAAGTGAATGTTAATAAAAGTGAAAAAATGAATGCTGATAAGAGTGAACACAATGAAGATGATAGTGACAATGACAGTGACTATTTTGATGATGATACATGCAAGGATGATGTTGAGGTTGACATGAGAGATTTTAGGCTTAACATTGATCTAGGGGTGGAGGACAATAACAATGACCATTTGGAAAACCAGGTTGATGATGTTTTGGTTAATGATACCTTAGATAGTGGTAGTGAGTCTGATTTGGATGAGTCAAGTGTTAGGAAGCATATGCTAAAGTATTTAAGGAATCAAAATGAAAACAAAGGCAATTTCCACTTAGGGCAGCTGTTTGGAACCAAGATGGAAGTGAAGGAGCTAATCAAACAGCATGCTGTTGAAAGTAGAAGGGAACTTAGGATTATCAAAGATGATTTAAAAAGAGTTAGGGCTGTTTGTAGGGGCCACTTACCTAATTTCCATGTTGATGAAGTTGGTGTCCACAGTCAAGTTGATATAGGTGGTAAGCCCAAGCCCAAAGGTAAGAAAGGACCTAGGTCAAAAAAAGAAAACAAGACAACTAAGCCAGACAAGTCCAAGGCACTTGGTGTGCAAACTAGGTCAAAAATAAAGAAAGGACCTAATGTGAAATCATCAAAAGCTGGTAAAAACAGTAAAGATTCTGTGGTAGGTGAAGGGAGTAAAGATGATAAAAAATGTGTGGGTGGGAGAGGGAATAAAGCTGACCCTCAAAAGGTGGAGTGCCCTTGGACTTTGTTAGTAAGCAAGCTTCCTAGGGCAGAGAGTTGGGTGGTCACAACTTTGCACACACAGCATACATGTATCCAAACCAGATCTGTGTATCATTGCACTGCCACATATCTGAGTAAACAACTCATGGGGCAGATTGAGGAAAACCCAACCATTCCTGTAAAGGCAGTTCAAGATCAGTTCCAGAAAAAATATGAGATTGGGATTTCCAGAATGAAAGCTTTTAGGGCTAAAGCAAAGGCACTTGCACAGTTACATGGTGATTATCAGGCACAATACACTGTTTTAAGAGAGTGCTGTGCTGAAGTTATGAAATGTAATCCAGGAACTACAATACATATTGACGTAGAACCATGCACAGATCCAACATCTGATAGCAGAAGGTTCAAAAGGATTTATGTTTGCTTGGGGCCACTGAAGCAAGGATTTAAGGCAATTTGTAGGCCATTGTTAGGTCTTGATGGGGCATTTATAAAGGGTCCATACCCTGGTCAGGTTCTAAGTGCTGTGGGTGTTGACCCAAACAATGGGATCTACCCCCTGGCCTATGCAATAGTTGAGGCTGAGACTTTAAGTTCTTGGACATGGTTTCTTCAATGCCTTGGTGATGATATAGACTTGCAGCCTGATTCATACTTTACCTTCATTAGTGACAGACAAAAGGTAACTTCATACCCTGTTTAACATTATCAAGTATCATTGTTATTACATTTGTTTTGCTTGATTGTTATTACATTTGTTTTGCTTTAATATAGGGCATTATCCCAGCACTGGAGAAGGTGTTCCCATTTGCTGAACACAGGTTTTGCCTAAGGCATATTTATGAAAATATGAAGTTGAGGTTCAAGGGTAAGGCATACAAGGATCACCTTTGGAAATTGGCTACATCATCAACTGTTGAGTACTTTGAACAGAATATGAAAGAGCTGAAAGAGTTCAATGCTGAAGCACAACTGTGGTTGTCTGAAATCCCACCCAAGCATTGGTCTAGATCACATTTTTCAGGTAATGTTGATTCATATGTTGTAGTTTTTGGTTTTAGTTAGTTCTAAACTGATTCATGATTTTTACATGATAACTAGGTAGGGCAATGTGTGATGTTTTGTTAAACAACATGTGTGAAGTTTTTAATTCAAAGATATTGGAGGCAAGGGACAAGCCTATTATCACACTGTTGGAATTTATAAGGGAGTATCTCATGAGAAGGGTTGTGAGTGTGCTAAGAGTGATGGACAGTTATGATGGACTGTTAACACCAAATGCTCACAGTAAGTTTGAAGAGATCAAGCAGCAAGCAGCTAGATGCACAGTGTTGTGGAATGGTAAAGACCATTATCAAGTTAGAGGGCCAGCAGGTTTTGGTGTGGTGGTGAATTTGAAAACCAGATCTTGTACATGCAGGAAGTATGACATCACAGGGCTACCATGCAAGCATATTGTGGCTTCAATATGGGATAAGAATATGTATAGTGGCAAAGGATCAGAATTGCCAGAGATATATGTGAATCCTGTTTACACAGTGCATAGGTAAGTCTTTTGCTTAGTGTTTTACATGAACTACTGTGCTACATGATTCTAATGTCATTAAAATGTTACTACAGGTGGAAGGAGGTGTATAAGTTCAAGGTTTACCCAATCAATGGCAGGACAATGTGGCCTAAGGATAACATCCCCACTACTCTCACAGCACCTTATTATCACAAGCCTATTGGTAGGCCTAAGAAAGCTAGAAAGAAGTCACCAATTGAGTTGCAAGAGGCCACAAAAAAGGGAAAACTTTCAAGGAAAGGGACTACAAAAAGTTGTTTGAAGTGTGGCCAAGTTGGGCATAACTCTAGGACCTGCAAGGGACAGTCTTAGGTTATGTAGGTTGTGTGGTTTAAGTGTCTTTTGTTTGTTTAAGTAATGGTATGTATGGGTTAAAAACCTGGAACCTTTGTCTTTTGTTCAACTAGTGGTATGTATGTGTTAAAAACCTGGAACCTTTTGTCTTTTGATTAGGTATGGTTTAAAAACCTTGAACCTATGTCTTTTGATTAGGTAATGGAATGTATGTTGACCCATTTGTTTTTTGACTGTTTTGCATTATTTTTGACCCAACAGCATTTGCACAATTAAACTAAAACCATACAGCCTTGTCAAGTAAACAGCATTGTTGTAAATGGTTTTTGACCCATTTGCATTTTTTTTTGACCCATTTTGGCCAAGTAAACTAAGACACTGCATTACCTTCATCAAATCCTAAAACCATAAAATTATGACCCATTTTGGATACCAATAACATTCATTACATCATAAAATACTGCATTACATTCATCACATCCTTACTACATTCATTACATCCTTAAAACATTCATTTCAAACCCTAATACTAGAAAGAACCAAAAAACACAACAACACCCACGACAAAGAAAAAGATCCAGCTAATGATAAGCTTCCTTTTCAGGTTTTTTGCTTCTTGTTGACTTTCATGTAGCTTCAAAAACAATTCTTTCTGTTGAAGCTTCGATCGAGTGTAGAAGTCATCTTCACACCAAGCAATAAACCCACAGCTCGAAGGACACCCATAAAACCTTCTACCTGGATTCTTTGGGGTCCAAGAAGTACGAATGACAGCCAATCTCCCACACCTACAATACACCATTTTGCAATTGTGAATAATCGATCCAAATTGAAACCCTAATCGAGTTGTTATTGAGTTGATTTTGGGGGATTTTATCAAGTCTGGGTGAAGCTCTGTTTTTATAACAGATGTAAACGATTTCAGGGTAAAAAGACGTTAATACCCTCACGTGAGGGGCATGTGACCACTTTAAACGTTTTGTTTTAACAGACGTTAGTCTAAAGGACAAGATCCGTGCAAAATACGTAAATAAAGGACATAACCAATGCAAAATAAAGACAAAGGACACAGGATGAAATTTGGGTGATAATTAAAGGACAAGATCTGTAATTTTGTCTTATTATTATTTTAGATTTCAAAATAATTCTTTAATAAGTTAGTTTTACTTCCAAGAGAAAATATTATTAAAAAAATTAAATTTTCTTCCTTTTTTTTTCCACTAAATTCACTTACGCTATTTTTCCAAATTCACTTAAAAGGAGTAAAGAAAGGAAAGTGAGGAAAAAATGAGGAGGTGTGTTCCTAAGTTTTTCTTATAAATGAAAGGAAAACAAGGAAATATTGTGTTCTTTTGACAAACATTGTTTTGTAACTTATTAACTTTTTTTAAAAGTAATAAGTTATAAGGAGTTGAAAATAAGGAGAGCCAAACATCTCTGAAAGAAAACATGATAAAATTTTATCCTTTCAAATTAAAAGTAAATGAAAAAAAAAGAAATAGAGAAGAAAAAAGAGGAAAAGAAAAGAAATGAAAGGAGATCTCATCCTTTCTTTTCTTTTCCCCTGTTAAGTGAACTCGAGAACATAGAGTTAATATTTTTTAGCACGTGAAAAATAATATACTTTCATTTTTTTGCTTACAGAAATCATTTAACATTTTTTTTTATCTGAAAGACACTATACTTTTTGTTTTATCTTATGAAAGTCACCTATTAACTTTTTTTCGAATAAAACCCCCTTAAAATATCAATTTCAACAAATTTTGTTTTTTTTTTGTTTTAAATTACCTGGAACCGAAACCTACAGTTGTGATTGCTTACTTGTTGCATAAGTGAGGTGTATATTATTTTAACCTTAAAAAAAACTAAAATGATGAAGTTAACCAATAAAATTAAATACTCCAAGCGTCTTACATCGTTTAAAAAACAATGCTTATTTGTGATATAATTGTTTTCTTGGTACTTAAGAATTGCATGAGTATTTAAATTAGCAAAACTAATATACTTTGATTGCAACAAGAGATTTTTTCGTCATATAATTTGTTACAAAAATAAATATATAATTACAAAATATCTTAAAAACTAAAAAAAAAAAAAAACAATAACCACATCACAAAAAAGAATGTTTGGTGACTTTTATGAGAAAAAACAGAAATTATAGTATTTTATAGGTAAAAAAAATGTTAAGTGACTTTTGTAAAAAAAAATTTGAAAGTGTAGTGTTTTTTATGTAAAAAAAATGTTAAGTGATATTATTGAGAAAAAATAGAAAGTTTAGTGTTTTTTTATGATATTTCCCCTAGTTATTATTAGCGTTGTAAACGAACGAAACGGACATGAACAACGTTTTGTTTGTGTTCGTTTGTTAAGGAAATAATGTGTTCACTAACTGTTCATGAGAATTTACCGAACGGGATTTTTTGTTTGTATTCGTTTGTTAAGAAAATAAATTGATCATGAACAGTTACCACACGATGTTTTTGTTTGTGTTCGTTTGTTAAGGAAACGAACTTGTTCGTGTTCATTTGTCTTTATTTGTTAAATTTAGGTGTCGGACAAAAGCAAACACAAACAATCACAAATAAACGTAAACGCACACAAACGGACATTAATGAACAACACCGAGCACAAACTAACACATATTAAATTCAGAAAGTTTCATCACGAGCATCGTCCGCACAAAATATACCAATCCAATTACCCAAATATACTTGACATAATCTTGATCACATAATGTCTTATATAAAAAAAAATTATCATATTAAACTTGAAATCCCCATTTAATATACTCAAAATAACAACTAATCAAATTAGTTAAAGTAACATGAATATGTGATACACTAATATATATATTAAATAATTTATCACTGGGAAATTTGAAATACTTGTATTAAAAATAAATTAATGAGGTGCTCACGCGTTGCGGCGGGAGCACAACATTTACTAAAAACGAAACAACAACAAAAACAAATATGTGATCATAAATGTAAACAATGGTAGGGCACGTATCATATGGTCTTGTTGCCTGTTATATGAGACAAAGAAGGACATCATTAGACTCATTATGAAGGCTTGGCACGATGACCAAGTTTTGATATGGGTGTAAGTTTCGGTTAACATATTGTAACGACCCTGGCTGACGTAGCTGGGTCGTCGGGTCGGGTTATCGGAGTTACGCAGCGGAATCCAGGGTAATAACAGTCTTTAGTCTTCCAGGATCCACGTCATCATATCTGTTGGGTTACCTGAACACATGTCAAAAATAGTTTCTGTCAACATAAAGTTGGTGAGGTCGTGTATTTTATAAAGTGAATGGCCAGTTCGTTTATTGATAATTTTTTTATTTAAAATATTCTTTTATAAACATGCTTTACAGTTCTAATTCTGGAGGGGAAAATATATTCTATTATATCAATTCGATTATATGTCTATTATTCCGATTATATTCTATTGGTTGCCATTCCTATCTATGGTATCACTCTGCTTGTGATAAATATAATTATTTCTACCCTCTACTCGGGTAAAACTGGTTCTTGTCCTCTAGTTGGACAAGAAAGGAAATGGCGATACCGTCCAGTACTGTCCTTGTCGTTTCTATACCCCCTTTTTATTATATAACTTTTATTAATAATCATTCTTTTATGTAAAGCATTATTATGTTTTCTTATAAATGACATGTATTCCCCCGAAAACACTTAATAAAACAGTAAAAGTGGGGAGTTCACGATACTCACAGGTTTGCGTTAATCTCTAGCTAATCTTCTTATTACAATTATATTTCATATATATATTGATACGTGTTACGCGTGGGACTTGTTAGATTGTAATACTTAGGATATATATCATATATATAATTTATATATATAGAATTCAGTATATATTAGATAGTCCTAAACTCGGGGTTTATTATTGACACGACACGGACATCCTAAATCTAGCTGGCCATTACAGCTTGGCGTTCAAAATATATACAACTGGCCATTACAGCTTGGCACACGAACCTAAAGAACTCTAGACACGAACTTACCCGGATGATGGTTCGGCAGAGCGTATTATTATTAACCCGAGTCTAGTATATCGTCAATATATCAAATTGTGTATATATAAACGTATATATTTTATATATGATTATTATTCTCTTATTATTATTATCAAGTCCGTACGTTATCCGTATTATATATATATTAGTATAATTCTAATAATATTCCTCGTCTAGCTATTGGACCGGGTTCTATTCCGGGTGTTGACCGAGTCACTGAGTCGACTCGGTAACGACTCTATTTCTCGATACGGTTAACGGTACCTCGCATAATCATAAAACAGTATTATACTCAGGTATCAAATAGTAATACCAAAATATGTATATAATAACTGTTAAGATTATACCTTTCGGGTTCTTATTCCGAATCCTATCGTAACCGGACACATGTCGGAGCGTGACCGGAAGTGGTATAGAACCGGGTATCGGACCCGTTCTCCGTATTTGGTACCTATAACAATAATCACAATATTGATTAATAACCGAATAATCCATTGATAATTGTACACTTATACCTTTAAATATACAACTTATATACGGATTGAACTTATAACCGGACTATAGCCGGATTATTATCGGAGATAACAAGCTATCAACCGGACCTTCGCCGGACTGATTATAACCAACTGGTAGTCTACCAATCGGCTGAACAGAGAGGAAGGTTATCGGGGTTCTTAACAGAAAAGGGTTGGGTTCGAGGGCTTATAACTAACCGGTGCTACCCGGTCAGAAAGGAACGGGTGTTGGTTTCCCGACCAAGAGCAGACCGGAATCGGATACGTGGGTTATATGGTTCGATGGTTTGGTTCTCAGGATTATTATCATACAAAAAGGGGTTTCCGATGACAGTCACCGGTTCCGGTGACTGTCCGGTTTGTTATCTGAAACAGAAGGGAAGGTCACATGTTTGTTTATCCGGAACGGAGAACCGGAGGTTATCGAGATGCAAGGTTGTCGGGTTATTATCAGGTCAGGAGAGAAACGATGACCGGTATAAAAGAGATTGAGAATGAAAGGCTTACCGGAGAAGAAGAAAGACGCAGGGCGGCGGCCGGAGAGGAGCAGCGGTGGTGACCGGAGCAGCAGCGGAGGCGGCGACAGCCGCCATGGCTGTCCGGCGATGGTGGTCTGGTGCACTGCTCTCTTGTCTTCACACACAAATGTGTGTGTTCAGAATATATCGAGAGAGAGATAAGAATGAGGGAGGGTTTTATAATAGGATTTAAATAGAGGGTGTTTGGCTACGGGGATAATAACTGGAACTAGGGTGTTTGGTAAAGGGTATAACAACCAAATAAGGAGCGTTTGACAACGAGTTATTAGCAGATAAGGAGCGTTTAACCGCGATAATAAAAATTCAATAATTATTATCTATATATTCGGTTGAAACGGTTTATCGCGAGATTCGATCTTGAATATTTTATTTAGTAATCGGGTGGTCGGGTACAACCCGACCCGTTTAAGAGACCCGTAACACCTCGAGGTGTTACACATATCGTAGTGTAAGGTTGGAAAAAGAGAAGTTTTGCCATCTCGTATTATTGTTTTTAAATTTTGTAGGTATCCTTCATAAATGCTTTATAATATAGTATAGATATAAATAAAAGCATATTAGGAATTTTCTATGTCTAACTCTTATATTCATCTATGTACAGGTATTGTCCGCGCCGGTTGAGGAGAAAATTTTTAACCATTGTATCTTCCACATCTTTAGTTACTACTAAAGATTTATTGTCTTTATTGTTTTGAATGATATAGCTTTATTGTTTAAGTTCAAAATTATTCGACTTAACTACCGGCTCGATTATTACAAATTTATTTTTGATCTATTTTTTGCAATTTTATTTTAACTCTCATGTTTATAAGAAGTAAACATAGTTAATTTATTGTTTTACTCTACAAATACGTAGTAATTAAGCTTCCATCATTTCATGCTACGTTTATGTCTCAATTTATAGACATTGTTTAGGTTCATAATTATTCAACTTAAACCACCGGCTCGATTGTTACGAATTATTTTCATTTATTTTTGACTTTTTTTTATTTTTACTCTCATGTTTACAAAACATAAACATAGTTCGTTCATTCTAAACTACCGGCTCGATTGTTACGAATTATTTTCATTCTATTTTTTACATTTTTTATTTTAACTCTCATGTTTACAAAACTCTATAAGTACGTAGTAAGCTTCCATCATTTCATGCCATGTTTATTTCTCATTTTATTAAAAAAAAAGTCAAATGGCATCGCCTGTTTAAATAATTAAAAATATATGACATTGATTAATCGGTCCATATGTAAGCCATTGTCCACAATATATGGCATGTAATGAATGAGTGTCTTTTGTTAACCAATAACCAGTTGTATATACCACTATATAATCGTAATATGGTCATGTTTCTCATGCATGCCAAACTCAAACATACAAAACCATCTCACTTTATCTTATCTATCAATTTTTGAACCTTACCTATCAATTTCATGAGCGACTATGATAGTTCCATGCATCAATATATTATTCGATTTCTTTTCTATAAACTTCCTAAATATAAAAATACAACCCTAGATATTAACTGTATAAAAGATTATAAAAACAACAAAGTGTGGATTGGTTGGGGGAGTAACCCGTAAAGTTTGCAAGAATAATGTTTTAATAGTGAACAAAAGGTTACCATAAGATCAGTACCCTATATTTCACAAATTTTGAGCGACCAAACACAACATAACAGTTTTCCGCAATGTTCACGTACACATAATCCCTTATGAATCTGCAGAAACAAAAGAAAATTGTTCATTAATTGTTTTCATGGTAAAGGCAGCCATAGTATATCAGTAGGAATAAGGGCTCACAAAGGTGCAAACTAAAGAAAGAAACCGATGACAATGCCTACTAACAAACCAAAGACTATAAAGAGAATAAGGAATGAGAGAGTTATTTCATTAAGATGTATATAATAATAACACAATGATCACTATTTATAGGGCTATAATAGAAGGTATAAACATAAATGAAAAGGTGTTAGAAATATTGATAGTCACTAATAACTTATAAAAGAGTTATAAACATGGATAGTCTATAATAACTTTATTATTTCATAATCAACTTAATTGTTAATGTAAGAAAGACAACTTCACCCCTTTACTACCTTTATTAAGTTATTGTACCATAAACATAAAATGTTGTATTTACTTAAATTTTGGTTGGTACCCTTCCTACATGCTATATAATATAGTATAGATAGTTAAAACCCCTAATGAACTATCAAACACAAACAAACATAAACGAACACGTTACTGAAGTTCATGAACATAAATGAATGAACGCGGCCTTTGTTCATGTTCGTTTATTTAACTAAACGAACATAATTTCTTGTTTGTGTTTGCTCCTATATCAAACAAACGAACATAAACGAACTCCCTGCCAAACATTTTTAGAACTGTTTGGTGAACGTTTGATTTGTTTACAACCCTAGTTATTATGAACTAATAACTATTGGGATTTTCTCGTGCTAAGTGATGGAAATTTGGTCGGCGTAGATCAAGTTCGTTGTGGTACCAGCACTCATAATGGTAGCAAAAAAAAAAAAAAACCCGTAAAAAATAAAGACGTAATATGTTCATAAGAAAATAGGCATCGATACCGATGTCGCCCAGTTGAAATCGGTTCTGGTTATTCGTCATGGTACTGGTAAGATACTGGCACTTGTATAGCTCATGATACAAAAAATACTCCATTTATAATATAACTTCGTATTCAACCAAATTTATACCTAAATATCGAAAAAAAAATCAAACAAAGTGAGTATTCCATTTTTTAAGTTAACGAATGCAAGTCATTAAAGAAAAGTTTAACTAAATAATGATTAAATAGGTTAAATGTGTATATTATTTATTATTGTATGAACAAGTTGATGTGATAACGACGAATAGTTAGGCACCGACATTTGATTTTACTATATATAAATGTGTATATGCACGTGCGCGCGTGCACACACACATATATAGTTTGTTACTTTGTGATAAATGCAAGGTTTGTTTATATCTCACATTTTATAGGTCTTACTAATAGTTTGGTATGGTTATTATTGTTGTATATATAGTTGGTGTAGATGCATCGGGCTTGATTAAACATTTACCAGATAATTCCCTTTTATATAACATTTTTAGGTATTTTTTAGATCGTCTGATTTATCAAATTTACTAATTCTATGAATTAAGTATATTTCCTTGTTAGATGTTGTAGATGTTTCCATTTTGTATATTATTAAAGTTAGAAGTGTAGTTGTGTTGGTACGGGTTTCAGGTTGACGGGTCTAGTTGATAGACCTAAACAAGACTCGTATTTATTCATGTTAAACGAACAAATGTAGTTAAAACACAACTCATTTAACTCATTTATATAAAAATGGCAAATTGTTATAAATAGGTTAACGATTTGTAAACGTTTAATGAATTATAAATGAGTTTAAGTGAGGTTGTAGATGAGTCAACAAGTTGTAATAAATTGGTAAACGAGGGTTGTAAATGAGTTGGCACTTTAACCTTATCAAGCATCATTTTTTTTTCCTAATTTATGGGTTGATGAGTCTCTGTGTTTAGTTAAGCAGGTTAGAGATGTTAACCGGAACATATTTGCATGTTAAAACTAGTCAACCCAAATACAACATATATATTAAACTCCTTGTATGCAAAAAATTAAATCTGCTTATTTTTATGTCGTGTAAAAAATTATGCGGTTGAAGTAACTATTTATATCTAGCATAACATTATAAAATTTATATCTTATCTGTTATAATTTAGTGATGTAAGCAATATCTGATGGGACAAATCAATTCCCTAAGTTCCAAAACATAACCATATACAAAGTGACAAAAATGAATAATTTGATGAAAAATATTGATGACCCTTGTAATAATTAATATATTGATGAATAATACAAATTTAAGTAATCATATAATACATTATCCTTCTTGATATATAAACAAATAGATAATAGATAATAAATATAAATAAGTAATATATGAATAAAAACATGATAGAAACTGTAATGCAGGACTACTAAATGGCGATGGATGTCACTGTGCGATATGTGGGGATGGCGAACTCAGAAATAAACGTGTCATGTGCCCTTAAGAATTGTTACCTAAACGGTGACAGAATCAAGATAGAAACTAAGTATATGTTAGATCGACTTGAGACATGTATTTATTACATAACCATATTTATTTTTCATAGGCGAGAAAAAGAGATTGAAACTTTGAGAAACAAACATAAATGAGGTCTTCTATGTTGGGTACCTATAGTTGTCTGCATGAGCGAAGCTTATTAAAGGCTGGAGGTTATGATTATTCCGACCCATTGTTTTTTTTACTCAGTAATGTAAAATTTTATATGTATTGAGTATGTCCCCTCCCATTTTAAGGGTACTGTGACTTTCGGCCCCTACGGAAAAAAAATTCAAGCTTCGACACTACTTTGCCAAATAGTGGTGTACTGGTGTTTTGTCATTTATAGTGAGGGTCTTGCTATTCAAACCCCCCAAAAAATTATTTGTACCCCCTCAAAGCACTGAGCTTTGGGCAAAGCTCGGCGTATTGGGCCCACGGGTGACCTCGTTGTCACACCAATCACTGCTTTATCAAACTTTAAGTCACATCATTGAAACATCGTATTTCAAAGCGCTGAGCTTTGGCCAAAGCTCAGTGCTTTGAAGCCCAAAAGCTGACAGCAACACATGAGGCCTTGGGATTGCCTCCTAAGCGCTGAGCTTTGGGCAAAGCTCAGTGCATTGAAGCCCTAAGCTTAGTGCTTTGCTGCCACGTTTAAGCTCACGGGCCACTGCATTTTGCCCTAAGCTCAGCGCTTAGGGCCTTTTTTTAAATAAAAAAAAAATTGTTTTAATGTTTTTTTAATTGTTTTAATTAATTGTAATTCTTTTTTAAGTATTTTAACTTGTTTCCAATAAAAAAAATTGTTTGATGTGTTTCGGTTCATTTATTGCTCGTTTGTCGTTTTGAGTAGAAACATCCGAGTATGAACAATTTTCATAAATTAGTGTACGTGATACATGAACTATACAATCAATATCGTATTTTTATCAAAATACATATTTAGCATGTCTAATCGATATCCTGGGTATCCGGACTCTGTTTGACGCGTTTTGGTTCGTTTATTGCTCGTTTGTGGTTTTCATTAGACATATTCTGTTGACGAAGAACTTTCACAAATCATTGTACGTAATACATGAACTATACAATCAATACCATTTTTTTTTATCAAAATACATATTTAGCATGTATAATAGATATCCTGGGCGTCCGGACTCTGTTTGATGCGTTTTGGTTCGTTTATTGCTCGTCCGGACTCTGTTTGACGCATTTTAATTAGTAAACTTTTTAATTATAAATAAGGGTAACTTTGCTAATTATAAATATATTTTTGAACAATGACATAACCATTTGTCATTCCCGTATCTTGTACCCAGTCGACTAACTCCTGACGTGAAGAAAATGTCCGGTTAGTCTCAAACGAAACTATGATCGGGTAAGAGCCAGGAGTTAGTCGACTGGGTACAAGATACGGGAATGAAAAATGGTTATGTCATTATTCAAAAATATATTTATAATTAGCAAAGTTACCCCTATTTATAATTAAAAGGTTTACTAATTAAAGCGCGTCAAACAGAGTCCGGACGAGCAATAAACGAACCAAAACGCGTCAAACAGAGTCCGGACGCCCAGGATTAGGGCTGTAAACGAACCAAACGAACACGAACAAGGCTTTGTTCGTGTTTGTTTGTTAAGGTTTCTTAGACAAACGAACCGTTCACGAACACATTAACGAACATAATTTTATGTTTGTGTTTGTTTGTTAAGAAATTAAGTTGTTTGCGAACTGTTCGTGAACACGGGCCTTGAACATAAACAAACAAAAACAAACATTTAATATAAAACTAACTAAAAAAAACATTGTTAATATTAACCGTTAGACAAACTACATCTACCAAACGATGTCGATAAGTCAAATTGTACTAACTTAGACATAATTATCTAAAATTACTTAGGCATAGACATGAAAACATGATATTCCTAATTCAAAAGTTCATAATTATCCTAAGTTTTAACTAGTGATCAAACATAAACAAACATACACGAACGGATATAAATAAACGAACGTAAATAAACACATTGCCGAACGTTCACGAACGCAAACGAACGAACGAGACATTTGTTCGTGTTTGTTTGTTTAGTTAATCAAACGGAATTTTTTGTTCGTGTTCGTTCATTTATTAAACAAACGGATACAAACGAACTTCCCGCCAAACGGTTTACGAACTGTTCACCGAACGTTTGGTTTGTTTACAGCCCTACCCAGGATATCTATTAGAAATGCTAAATATGTATTTTGATAAAAAAATGGTATTGATTGTATAGTTCATGTATTACGTACAATGATTTGTGAAAGTTGTTCGACAACAGAATATGTCTAATGAAAACAAACCACAAACGAGCAATAAACGAATCAAAACGCATCAAACAATTTTGTTTTTTGATTAGAAACAAGTTAAAATACTTAAAAAAGAATTAAAAGTAATTAAAACAATTAAAAAAACATTAAAGCATTTTTTTTTAAAAAAAAGGCCCTAAGCGCTGAGCTTAGAGCAAAATGCAGTGGCCCGTGGGCTTAAACGTGGCAGCAAATCACTGAGCTTAGGGCTTCAAAGCACTGAGCTTTGCCCAAAGCTCAGCGCTTAGGAGGCAATCCCAAGGCCCCATGTACTGCTGTCAGCTTTTGCACTACAAAGCACTGAGCTTTGGCCAAAGCTCAGCGCTTAACACCAATCCCAAGGCCCCCCACCTGATACCACATGATGCTGTCAGCTTTTGGGTTTAAAGCACTGAGCTTTGCCCAAAGCTCAGCGCTTTAAAGGCGGCTGGGGGGTTTAAATAGACAAGGTGAGGGTACCAATAGATAGGGCCTATAGTGATTAGTGACTACATATGACCGGAGGCAAGGGAAACCTTTGAGAGCAATAGCACAAAGTAGTAAGAAAACGTATAGTGCTAACACATAAAAAGCAAATGGACAATAAAAAGTAGCTCGGAACCTCTTGAAAGTAGTCATACGCTCTCTTAAAAAAGTGCACACAAAACACCTCTAAGGCTTAGGAAACCGAGAAGGACAAAAGTATAGAAAACCTCTGACAAATCTATACATTCTTCTAAAATTCCTTAATCTTTATCTGAAAATTCAAAAGAATTCTTATCCCGAGTTTCGACCATGTCCTCTGAAAGGTGCTAGTCTAGCAAATCATGTATAATCAGTTCATCCTATTTCCGATTGAGTCTATCTTTGCTCTTCATGCCCTTTATTGTGAGGGTTTCGTCGATTCTTACTAACTGCGTCATCTATCTCATATGCACACAAATAACCTGTCTTATTTTGTCTCATATACATAACGACGATTCATTATCTTGTTTGTCTATATCATAGAAAAAACCTATTATATATACCATTTTCAACGCTAGATGTATTATTCTTCTTTCTATTTAACCTGTTGCCCAAGGTGGATGATTATTGCAAACATCTTGCGATATGCCCTTCTCCGTTGAAAGCTTACTCCACTCGATTGTCAACCATTCTCTTGTTGGTGTAAATAGCTAGGTTTTAAAATGTTTTATAAGCAACCAAGGTATGAAAACATATAATTATTTTTAAACAAATTTAAAACTCAATATCAATGCCCAAATGCATGACTTTTAAAAATCCAAAGAGAAAAAGATACACAACGTCACTAAAGTTTACAACATTTAAAGCGTGCTTTCGATTTTAAAACGAAAAGAAAAAAAAACATGTTATTAGAGTTTACAAACTTTAATCTTGCTTTCGATACTCATGAATGATAACGACAATGAATCAACTTAACTTTTCTAAACCGACATCTTCCATGAATAAGCTAGTTTATGACACCAATTACAAGAACTTCTCTATCGAAGATTGGACTGGTTAGGTCTTGGCCAATCCTACTCAGAACCGTTTTTGTTCAGGCAATTCATTAGTCAGATTGATTAACAACGATTATATTTCTAGTAGATGTTGGAAAAATGGTAGTGAAAATGATTTTTTCACTAATTTTGGACTCAAATAAATGTATTTATATATGTGATATATAAATAATTATTTCCGGGTTTGTGTACTATATTGTGAGAGTATCACAACGAATCAAACCACGTCCAAAATAGAGCTAAGATGAATGAGATATCGAAGCTTGAAAGTTGTAGGTTGGAACAACCAAAGATGAGAAAATGGATTAAATTTTGTCCCACGTTGGTGGGATGACAAAACATGAAGTGGTTAATAAGGAGGAGCACTCCTTGTATATTGTTTAGCATGAGCCAAACACTAGTGGTACCCTAAAGAGTTCGCACACGCGAGCGCATGGCGTGGGCGCTTTGATGGCGCACTTTGCACTTCGCCACGAGCCGCTTTTGTATTTTTGACCTCGTGCACGTGGTCTAGTACATTGCGAAAGACCAGGTAGTGTCCTGGTCTCCGCGTTGACGTAAACCGTAATAAGTGGCGCATGGGCACTGAGCCGCTTGGCCTCCGCGCGCGGGTGACATAGCGGTCTGCGGATGACGTGGCGTGTGCGTGACGGGTTCCATAGGACACAGGTGGTCATCCGCGGATGACGTAGCTGCGCAGGACTATAGTGGCGCATGACCAGGTAGCACCCTGGTTAGTGCACATCATCTTGGTCAGCACGCGCCTCACACAGCATTGGAGCAGGAGTCTGTTACGAGTCAGTTGACTTGGTCAGAGTGACTGTTTCAACTCGTGCCATAAGAGAAATGGCAGTTACGGGTTGGCCACTTAAAATCTAGTTAATCAATTTTATTGATACTAGTGGGGTGTCCGCACGTTGCGGCGGGTAACAACATTTAGATTGGTTAGGTTAAACTATAATCAATTGAACGAAATATATGTCTTAGTGTGTGGTATAACCGATCAAATTATACATAATGTATATACATTTCAACTATCAAATTATACATTTTCAAGATATTTTCCTTCCATATATATATTTACCACAATCGAATCCTATGTGCTAGCGGAAGTGCAAACACATGAACATATTCATAGGAGTAATTTATGTGATATGCTAAGTAAAAAATTAGGGTGACTGTGAAGAAGTGAGAAGTTACATGTGCAAATATAAGTTATCACTTCCTCTGTTTTCATTCCGGTTATTACTTAACCCTAACATATAATTTTCTAAATTAAAACAACTATAGTAATACTATAATCAAATTAAAGGGAACAAAATGCTAATTTATACGGTGTAATAATATCAAGAAAATATTAATGTATGAAAAAGTTATGAACGTTTAAAAATCGTGAAAGTTGGTTGAAATAAGGGTGAAAAAGTGTTATTATTATTTAAATAAACAAAAGTTGAGGGGACAAATGTGTAAGTATTATATAAAAGACATATTACTCTAAAAAATAGTTAATATATGCATTGTATGTTGTAGTCTAACCATGTATACTTGTAAAACTTAAATTATATGAGGTACTTGGGAAATGTATTATAAGATAGTATTGATACAAAAGCTTTCGGTTCATTTTCGTTTGTTTTCGTTTTGATTATTACTTAATCTTAACATGTCATTTTTTAAATTAAAAAATATAGCAATACTATACTCAAATGAAAGAGAAGAAAACACTCGTTTATACGGTGTAATAATATTAAGAAAATATTAACGTATGAAAAAATTATGGACGTTTAAAAATTGTGAGGGGTAGTTGGTTATAATAATGGTAAAAAGTGCAATTTTTATTTAAATAAGCAAAAGTTGAGTAAAGTTGGGGGTAAATGTGTAAGTATTGTACAAAAGACATATTTACCCTCAAAAAATAGTTAATTTGTGCATTGTGTGTTGTACTCCAAGCAATTATACTTGTATTTGATCTTTACTCTAGTTTTGTAATCAGTATTGTACTATGTTATTTTCTATAAATAACGAGAGTATCGTTATTATATTTATTTTATTATTATTTTAATAAAAAGTGAACCCTAAACAATGTGCGCATTTTATTAAGATTTCGCCTTTGTACATAATTGTATTACTAAGTTGATATTTCTTCGGTGTACACATAGCTTGATTGTGACAATGATATATATTTTGTGTTGGATTAGTGCTCTACTTTGCAAGTATATATATATGTTTGATTCATTGATTCGTATTAAAACTTTATGAATCAAAATTTCACAAATATGTTATAAAAATAAGTGACTTTTAACTTTTTAATAATATAATCTATAGTTACAAAGATCATGAAATAAAAAGGAGTCAAAAGGTTGAAAAGGTGGGTCGGTCTAGACTAATGTTGGGGTTGGATCCAACGTACTAATTAAGGCCAAACTTAAAAAGAAAGAAAGAAAACCATAAAATCATTAACCGAAAACCAGATCGATTATTATTGATTCAAGCTGGACATACTAATATTGGTTTGGATCGCTGTTTGGCTACTTTGGACGTACTTTGCTTAACCTTAGTTAAGCGTATGTTACTTCCGTTAAGAAATACTTGTATACTATAAATGGTCAATGATCTTATAACGGTGTGTCTAATCCGTTACATATCTACAGCCAACTTTTTACGCTAATTCATCGTTGTAACAGACAACCAACCTGTTACAACAAGGTAATGAGGTATATTTTAACTCTTCTTGCCTCCATCTGGATACTACATCACTTATTTTTTTTTCCCATTTCACCTCAAGAAAATGGTTTAACTTCACGTAACAATACATTTAATGTCCCTTAACACAAGAACGAAGTGGTGTGTAACGGCGATTAACATGTCATGTCACCTTTTATGGCCCAAATGTTAGTGTATACCCTATGGCTTAAGATGCATAAATAATTACAACAACTCATTCAACATCATAAGAAATCAGTTAATAAGTTGTTACTTGTTTTAATACGCAACTTTATAGAGTTGCGTCCAAACCTAAACGGTCAAACTATTAATAACATAAAATAATAGTAGCTGCATTTGGTAACACACAAAAGATCTAGTTAGAAAAGGATATCATAGCATAACAAACACAAAAATACAAACAGACACGGAAGAGAAAGTACTACCACTATTTAGACCCCTTTTTTTTGTAAATTGCATTTTTTTTCCTGAAATAATGTTTTTTTCTAGAAACAGACAATCAATAATTAAAGGTATGTATATATTATTTTAGTGATATTAAACCAATGATACATACACCATCTATATTTAATTTAATATATATTGCATAGTGTAGCATTTAATTTTTAGAAGAAAAAAAAAGACTTATATAATACTTTCCAGTGAAGTCAAAAAGTTAGTTTTTAGTCTTTATGTTTATATAACCAAATATATTTTAACTCCTAAAACTTACCAAAGAGTCCAAAGTCAGTGAATGTATTTATAACAAAACATTCTTTTCTTAATACTTTAATTCATTTTTTTTAAATGAGCAAACAATGAGTAATCCAACTACAATAATGAGGTTATCTTTTAAAGATATACCGTGAATAGCTATTAACCTACTGTTGAGAATATGCATACAATAGGTATTATCTCTACTACCTTATTAAGGAGGAGAGATAGGTAAGAAAGTAATTTTACACAATTTTTAAGATGAGAGTTGAAGAGTCCCTTTACAAATTTTCAATATTTGGTCATTTTGTTCCCTTTATGCCCTTGTGTACAACCTATAATGCTTATTGTATATATGTGTAATGCATACTTCATATCCATTTCAACATGTAACCCCTTCATAACACCTAATTAAACCCCAATTCAATTTCAATAAAACCCAAGCTTTTCATTGAATCCTTCTACACATCTATCTATTTAATAATAACAAGCAATGTTTGTGATGATCCTATTAGGCTTTGTTGGAGCTTATAAACATTGTAGTAATTGGATATTTTTGTCTTTTTTTTTGTTTGTTGAATTATATAACTTTTTAAAGCATGATGTCTAACCTTATAATAATTCTATCTCCTTCTCTCTGTGTATTACAACTAACTAAAAGAAAACTTAATATCCTGATTTATGTATTAAATACTTTTAATTTAAAATTACCATTTTGGTAAAAAAAAATATTTTTTAACTTGGGTTACCTTTACGTACTTAGTCACGTTTAAAAACCGCCGCAATACGCGGGGTAATTTACTAGTAAACGTATAAAAATATTTACCTATATCACGTAACATCGAAAGAAACTCTATCATACCTCTAAAACCATTCATTAAACTATGTTTACGAAACTTTAAAACTCAAACAATACACTTTACAATTGATCATATTTTTCAATAATAATTTTATGTTTTAAAAGAACATTTTAGCAAAAAAAAAAAAATAAAAAAAAAAATAAAAAAAAATGAACATCTATAAAAATTAAATCCTCAATAAATAATTGTAACCACTATTGAGTATTGCCTGCAAAAATTATACCTTTGTAGGGTTCATTTTTGTCTTTTTGCAAGTGGTCTAAAGTCAACAAACCACAGTCACAGACTCAGCAGTAGCCTGAAAAAACAATTGAATATTTAATATATGTTTGCTTTTTATTATTAAAGTAAAAAGTTTATACTAATTTTGTTTGTTATTAAGGGAAAATAATAATAGAAATCTTCTTTCCTTGTCTGGTTTAGTAGTTTTTTAGGTTGAGCTGGAATCTTACATTCACCCATACACAAGTCAATTATACCTTTTGTTAGGGACCCACACCTAGCTTTTTTTATTTTATTATTATTATATACTTTGTTAAACAATTTAAATTAAACAATTTAAAAAGTATACATACAATAAAGTAAGTATAGTTATACTCTATTAAACAATTCAGGATATGAATATGAATATGTCTTCCACTTCACGAGGTAGCGAAGTCTATCGATTCACAAGTCTTCTTCGCTATTATTGACATTATTATTCTTCATTTGTTTTTTCATTTTTCGGAATAATTCATACGAATATAGTTTCCTTTTTTTTTTTTTCCGGGCAAACTTCAAATTTCATTCATCACCAAAGTATGTACAACATTGTAACAAGCAAGACGCTAACTACAATCAAGCCATAACATCGCCCAATACGTCCCTAAACCAACCCACACAAGACAAGTTAAATTATAGGAACATTAAACGCCACCCAACTATCCCACGACCAACCCTTTTGTTTGCATTTACGTTTCACCCATGAGAACGCCAAAGCTTGGGCTGTACCGAACACAAATAATATAGTTTCCTATTTAGTTACATAGAACGGTGTCTGTGAAGTCAGACATTCACGTCAGGTTCTTCGTAAAGTATAAAGTATGAGTGAGATCTTCATATTTTGATAAGGCTATCGCCTATGTTTTGTAGTTTAAGGTGAGCAAATATATTTTCCTATCACTTCAAGCCACCTGGACGTTGACATGGCAATGGATAAAACTTGACTTCACTCACTTGACCATATTGTGGCTCAAGGTGAGCCTCTTCGCTCGCATCGTCGTTCCCACCTGCAACTCGTCCTTTTATTTCCTCGCTACTCCTCGCTCGCGGGACCGTTAACACGTGACGATCATGGTGTTCGCGTGCCACATGGCTCGTTGGCTGGCTCGCGCCTGGTCGCTCACGGGCCACAACACATAATCTATGTGGTATTGTGTGGTTGTGAGTAGAAGAGACATAAAATATTACTGTTCATCTCTATATTTGGTATGACACTGTTCACCCTCTATAATTTTTTAATACTTTTTAAAAGTGGTTGTGAGTGAGAAGGGAGAAAATATAATGATAACAGTATAAAAAGTATTATTTAATTAAAAGAAGAAAAAAAAAGTATTTTTTAATGTAGTTATAGAGATGAAATTGGAGAACGCTCTCATACAACGAATTTTGTATTTGGTGCCAAAGAACAGCTATAGTCAAGTTAGGTTTATTTTATTATTTTTTCGAATTTTTTTTATGCGTGTGTAAATGTATATATGGTTTTTTATTTAACTTATAGACAAAATTACACTTTGTATCCTTTATGTATCCCTGGAATTATGAAACGTGTCCTTTATGTTTATTTTTTGCATTTTATGTCAAAAATCTCTTTATTTCTTGCATATTGTGTCCTTTTTCACTAACCGTGTTAAAAGATTCAATTAACTTCATTAAACCTAGGGGTAAAAATGTCCATTCATGTCACTTTTGCTATAAAACCCCATAACATAGAGAAACCAAAAAACCCTCAAAACACATTTTCTTCCCCAAATCAAACCATTATCTTCCTTAAATCAAAGCCTCAAAACCCTCTAATTAATCCGAAGCATAATGATGAAGAAGAGACTCGACGCCAAGGTTTCATGGTTCGTAAGAACCTCTCGCATGAAGAAGTTCTTGGACATTTATTTGTATGGGATTCCCTTGTTTTCTTACTCACATCCACCCGATTAGACAGAGCACATACCTGATGTAGTATTTTTGCTTGGTTTCAGACTAGCCGTATGAGTGTCGTGCATAGGAACATCCTTGACTTCTAATCTGCTGCTCGTTATTCTGCATGTCCTCCTCCATAACAGCATCACGCGCATCTTGAAACTCAACCTGCCCTCCCACACAACCCACATCCTGGTCCTATATCTGGCCTATATCATCCTCCAATTCGACCGTCTCAATGAACGACTCAGTTTGTGAAGCAATTACATCTGACCACTTGGGCATACACTGTTTTGTTTTAGCTGAAATACGTTTGGTTTCTTCCACGAAACCCTTAATACGAAGGTCAGAAAACAAAGGACCATACATCACTACCGCTTTAGAACTGTTACAACTAAGAATGCCCTTTATTTTGACTCCTGCAGTCTAGGATTTGCACTCTTGTAGCCACATGGGGGTAAACCTGCTTCCCTCATCACGGATGATTTTGTTGTGTACTGTGACGCTTCTATTTTTTGGTCTCGGTTGTGTGTTGATGCAATGCGGGAAGGTCATTGCTTATGATTCTCGTTAACTCAAGGTTTACGAGAAGAACTACACTACCCATGACCTGGAATTGGGTGCGGTGGTTTTTGCGTTGAAAATATGGAGACATTACTTGTACGGTACCAAATGTGATGTATACACCGATCACAAGAGTCTTCGGCATATTTTCGACCAGAAGGAGTTAAACATGCGGCAACGTCGCTGGGTTGAACTCCTGAACGATTATGACTGTGCTATTAAGTATCATCCTGGCAAGGCGAACGTTGTGGCGGGCGCCTTGAGCAGGAATGAATCTGCGAAACCTCGTCGTGTTCGAGCCTTAAAGCTCACCATTCATTCCTCATTGCCTGACCAAATCCGTTCTGCACAATTGGAAGCTTTGAAGGAGGAAAACCTTAAAGCTGAAACTATGCACAGCGCGGACAAGCATCTTGAGCTCAGGTCCGATGGCCTACACTATTTCGCAGAGCGTGTTTGTGTTCCTTTATTCGGGGGATTACAGGAGCTTGTCTTGGATGAAGCTCACAAATCCCGGTATTCTATTCACCCTGGCTTCGATAAGATTTATCTGGATTTGAAGATACTTTATTGGTGGCCAAACATGAAGGCTGATATAGCTTCATACGTGAGCAAATGCTTGACTTATGCTAAAGTCAAGGTGGAGTTCTCTTACAACAACAACAACTATCACACTAGTATCAAGGCAGCTCCGTTCGAGGCTCTTTATGGGCGGAAATTTCGATCTCCTCTTTGTTGGGCCAAGGTGGGTGAGAGCCAGCTCACTGGTCCGGAACTGGTGTACGAAACTTCGGAGAAAATCGTACAAATTTGTAACCGTTTGGCAACCTCACGGGATCGTCAGAAGAGTTATGCCGATCGCCGTCGCAAACCTTTGGAGTTCCAGGTTGGGGACAGGGTACTTCTGAAAGTTTCAACATGGAAGGGCATCATACGCTTTGGAAAGCGTGGCAAGCTTAACCCTCGTTATGTCGGGCCGTTTGCAATCCTGGAACGGATTGGACCGGTGGCATACAGACTTGACTTACCTGCGGAGCTCGGTAGTGTTCACAACGTCTTTCATGTGTCTAACTTGAAGAAGTGTTTGGCTGATGAATCTCTTATTGTACCACTAGAAGAGATCAGGGTTGATGATCGTCTTCGCATTGTGGAGGAAACTGTTGAGATTCTCGACTACAAAATTCGTAGCCTTCGTCGGAGTAAAATCTACATCGTTAAGGTTCGTTGGAACTCGAATCGTGGACCGGAGTTCATGTGGGAACGGGAGGATCAGAGGAAAGCTAAACATCCACATCTTTTTCCGAAACGTGCGTTCGCATCTAGGCATGGTACCGCTGAAGCTAAATGAATCTCGGGGCGAGATTCCTTTCAACGTGGGGATGATGTGACACCCGGTAAATTTTTTTTCGTTTCCTTCTTTTCGTTTCTTTCATTTTTGGGCTTCGTGCAATTTTCGGGACGAAAATTCTTTCAACGTGGGGATGATGTGACACCCAGCATGTTCGGCTTAAACATTTTGGTAAAACATAAGTCTACCTTAGCGAGAAACATTTATAAATGGACTTAACTAGGTTAGTTGAGTCGGGTTATGATAGGATTGTCCAGGGTTCAATGATCTGGAGGATCATTGGGAGTCATTTTGGGAATACAGTAGTACCGGGTCCCGTTGTTGGTGAAATTACATGAACTGAATCAAGTAGGACGGGTAGATTATTAACATACGTGTAACATAACATGATAATACGTGCTACAAGGTGTGAACATGATTATACGTGCCTATATGTGCTTAACATGTTTTAGAATTGCATGATCATACGTTAGAATGTGTTTAAATGCGTTAAAACGACAAAACTGGAAAACATGGAAAACATAAGCCCAGGTTCGACCCATGGCGTGGGGGCGAACCTGGAAATGAATCTTGGTTCGACCCATGGTTAAGGGGTGAACCTGGAACAAACTGCAGAACAAGCTCATTCGACCTTGTGAAGGGGCGAAGGTGGCACCTTCGACCCCATACAAGGGGCGAACGTGGAATAAGTATAAATACCACACTATGTCATTTTTCACCATTTCACAAACCCTAAACGCCTCCAAACACTCTCAAACGATTTTTAATCAATGGGGAAGGAGTTTTTGCTCTCATTTTTCATAATCTAAAATAAAAACAACATCTAATCAAGAATCCAAGGTGTGTTCTTAATCCTAAACCCTTTTTAAAGCATTTTAATTTGTTTTCATCTAACCCTAAATGTCCAGATCTGTTCTAAGGATGTTTTCACCATTTAAAACATTTTAAACGTATTTCTAAACCTAAACCTTATCATTAAACATAGGTTTTCGTATCAATAAGCATATGTTAATTATGTGTTATGTGATATTATGTATTGTTAATGATTTGCTGCTGTATTAATGATAGAAATATGATCTAGGGCTGCTATTATTGTGGGAATATGATTGGTTAAGGTTACAATTAGATGAATGATGATGTTATGTCGAATTTGGGGATTTTGATAAATCTAGGTCTTGTTGCATGATGGTATCATCAATAAAACTATTGGGGGTTTTCATATACACATTAAACTGAGCAAAATAAGATGATTAAGAAAGGATTTTGAAAAGTTTTCAAATTGGGTAAAGATTTCATGCATGATGTGACATTTCCATAATTTTTGCCATTTTGGGAAAGGGTTAAAACGAACAGGTTTTGGGGCAAAGTTGGTGGGGTTTTGTGGGGATATGTTATTCATACTTGACTGTTGTGATTGATGATGTTTCGGGATGTTTTCGGATGTTTTTGAAGCGTTTTGTGGAAAAACACTCTGCCAGGGTCGAACCTGGGCACCTTCGACCAGTCGTAGGGTCGAAGGTGGAATCCCAGGGTCGAACCTGGACAATTGTGGTCGAATATGTCTTAAATAGGTCGAAGGTGACTCTAAAAGGGTCGAACGTGGAAGAAAAGGGGCGAAGGTGGAACTGAAAACCCTGGTTCGACCCTATACAATCAAAATGAGATTTTTGATGCAAACTAAGTGTTTTATGCTTGAACCTTGTGTGTAATCTATGTATACTTGATTAGTTAGGGTAATGAGTCACCAACGGGATGTCGGGTCGGTCTAGTGTGTCGGTTGAACATTCAAAACACGTTTTAAAACATACTTGGTCACGATCTGGACAATCGGGGACTAGATAACCTTATGGTTGTTAGTCAGAACACTTATGTGAACATTTTGATAGATCTCCGGTAGTGGGATTATCAAGGGCTTGGCTTTCTTATATTACTGAGGGACACAACCTAAGGTGAGTTCACGGCCCCACTTTTACTGCTTTAACTTTTGGGGGAGAAAACATGTGCTAAACTTATTTTGGTAACATATGTCATACTATAGTTTTAACTTTGCGTTGCTATACGATCTTTGAAAGTCCCGGGGAAAACCATGAATGTGCGGGGATGCACAACGGGGGAAATGTGGATAGATCTATTGGGTTTGACAGACCCCACTCGACGGCTTGGAAGGCCGGGCGGGTGCATATTGTCTCGAACTGGTAACATTGGTAACATTGCTAAACACACTCGGGCCTAACATTGGTAATAGTCTAGTAATGGTTTTCCAATCGTAGTAGTAACAAGACATACGCCTAGCTAGCGTACTTGGTAACATTGATATAGTATGGACATGGTAACACTTTGGTAACACGTTGAACAAACCTCTAAACTCACCAGCATTATATATGTTGACGTCTTTTTGGCATGTTTTCTCAGGTCGCTAAGGTAGCATCGGTTGGACTAGGCGCACGGGTCTGCATTGGCGTCTAGGCTTAGTTGCACGTTTTGAAATAAGTGTCTTGAATACTTTGGAACACGGTTTTGTAGCTGATTAAATTCTTTAAATGCTTCCCTATGGTTGTCACCTTATGAAAACTATGTTTTTGAGTTTATGTATTTCGTATAGTGTTGTTTATTGTGACCGTTGACTTGGATCCTGGTTTGTTATGCGTCTCGCGGTAAAACTCCGCAGTGGACATTTGGGGGGTGTGACAATATATTTGTTTAGATTAGATGTTTAAAGTGTTTGTTTACTTTTGATTGTATTTAGTATATATTTACTTGAAATTCAACTAATAAATTTGAAAACCAACTTATGAATAGTTATTATATTTCAGCCTATAAAGGGGGATGAATCCTCAATATTCATTTTCACTACTCTCACTTTACATCACTCCATTCAATATGCATTATGATATTACTTTCAAATATGTTTCCACAAATTTTTCGAAAGATTCTTACAATCAAAGGAAAACATCAATTCATTATTACGTAAATACATCCAGTTTCTATTTTCAATGTTTAGTGTTTTTGGATCTGGAAGATATTTAGATACGAGCAGTTGTCGTGTACTGCATTTCATTGTTTCTGTTTGTTATTTGCTTCGATCAGGCTGGAAAGAAAGATCATTCTCTAGGGTTTGGTTGTTAGTAGGGATTTTTTATGTTTCCTTGTATTTTTATGTAGTTTGTAAAGTCGCATATTGTAATTCTGTTATCATTAAAGTAGTTTCTTCCATTTTGTATTTATTTCTGATAAATTCAATGGTTAACTCAAATTATGGAATTGTAATTATTCAATTTTGATTGACGGTTATTAGGTAAGTATTTTAAATAACTGTTGTTAGTGACAAGGTCTTTTTACGAAACCAAGTTAAACAACCTTTTTACATAACACAGAAGTTAAACAGTTATTGATAATATGAAAAAACGTAAAACATGATATGTTCATATTTCTACAAATATTTGTAAATAGTATTTGTGTTTGTCTGGAAATTTTTATTTAATAAAATAAAAGAATTTGAAAAGTTGTTTCAGTGGGAAAATTAACTAAACAGTTGAATTTATATATGTTTTAATCAACATATTTTTAAAACAGTGTTTTAAATATTCTGCTAAGCGTGCTTTGAAACACGTTACCAAATACAATTTTTCTTTCAACTTTAGTTTTACTTCTTAATTTGAACATCCTCTTTTTTGTTTTAATATGTGTTATCTCAACAGGGCTTTAATTTGTCTCTACCTTTAACTGGTATTTCGAATGGAACAGACCTTAGAAAATACAGTTTTTTTTAACAGTAGATTGAGTCTTTAATTTGGTCTTTACCAAACAGAGCATAACAGTTGGTGTGTTTATTTATTTTTATATTTTGGGTAGTAATAATTGTTTTAAAGAAAGAAACAGATGTTACTAAACAGGTTTACTTTACAGCAGATGTTTGGCTTCATAATGTTGGTATAACTAAACAGACGTTAAAGTTATTGTTTTAAGAAACAAACAGATGTAACAAACAGACGTTGTCAAACAACAGACGATGGGATTCATAATGTTGTTTTTACTAAACAGAGCTTAACATTTAAAATTAAAAGGTACATAAGAAAAATCATATCTACTATACAAACTACTTAATTAAAATTTCAAAAATCCTTTGTTTCTTTTTCAGAATCTCGCTTGAAAGATCATTTTTTAATTCCGTCAACGCTTCATGGATGTTGTTGTCGATTCGTAGTTGTTTAGTCAAATAGTCTTCTATCTTGTCTTTTAAACCACTTGCTGGATCATGCAACACCATATCTAGCAGGGCAATGTTTGCCCATGACTGTTCCTTAACTGTTTCTTTGATCCTCTCTACATTATTGCAAATATCTTCATCTTTTCTCTTTTCTGTTAGTGACCAAGCACTGGATCAAGACTTAACATTTGATGTATCAGCAAAATGATAGTATGATCTGTTTGCCATTTTTCTAGATGAAATTTAGAATATGTAATGTGTGGAATTTATAGATAAATTTTAGGTTGGATATGAACATATTTATAGTAATAATTTCAAAAGATAATTGATTTCACTCGATATTTGGTATAATTATTTAAATCTTTGATTTGTTATACTGATAGTTGGTTATTTCGTCTATTTGTTTTTCAAAGCATTCGTCCATTTATGTTTCACAAGTTGTATAGACTTTTTAGATACTATAAACGTTTTGAAATTAAATAATCATTATAAGAAAACCATTCGTTTAACACGTTAACCCAAGTATAATAACTATTCTACCGTATGACCTTTCATTTTTCACGGGTTATCAGTGTGTAAAATAGTAAGACATCCGGAAGTTCATCATAAACCATTTTAATATTAACATTTACATTTCAGTCTTCACTAATTGCATCAATGGCAGCCCCAAGAGATAACCGTGAAGATGAAATGAAGGAATTTGTTCTTAATCAAATTACAGCACAATACTATCAAGATTTGAAGACTACAAGAGACTTGAAGATTTGTTTTGACCGTTTGCACTTGGGCACATTTGACTGAGACGATGTGCAACGGATTTTGAAGTCAATGCCTTCGACCGCTGTTCGTGATTTGTCTGTGTTGTGCAATTCAGAGTCCCGGATTAAGGACGTGGAATTTTTGGCAAGATTTAAAGATCTGCATGCACAACTTGAAGCTTCAATGGAATTGAAGCTTTAGTTTATTAATTCCTTTAACTAGCTATGTATATTGATATTTAAAATTGATTATATTTGTTTTGTTTAACGTTGATTATATATGGTTTTTTTTATATATTCCTACATATGACTAGAACTTTTTAATCCGTCTGTAGACTTTTTATACCTTTGTTGTAACGTTTCAGTTATTAAGCATCTGATCAGTGTTATTAACTGTTATCGTGGAAGGAACAGACGTTACAAAATGCGATTTTTCTTTTAACAGCAGACGGTTGGGTTGTTGATGTGTTGGTGTTTACCAAACAGCGGTTAAGGCTTGCTTCACTCCTCCCGTGTGTTTTCACACGGGATTCCACCTAGTATATATAATAATTCAAAGCCATTTTAATGACATGACACTCAAAGAGGCATTATCCCCTTTGAGTGTGTCATGTGTCATCCCATGTGGCATTGAGATATTTTAGGAAAAAAAATTTAAAAACAAAATTGGATTTTTCCCTCTTATGTTTTCTCTCATAATTTTTAAACGTTAATATCTTTTATATACGAGATTTTTTAAAGAAAAAAATTACACCAAATTAACAAGCGCTTTATTATTTTTCCAACGAGTACCGTAGTGCTATATAACAATCAGAGAAAAAAACGACTATTTTTTATGGGGTTTTGTTCATACAGGAAAAAAAACACAAAGTGTTCAGGTAAATCATTAATCATGCATAGGCACGTCACTAATTATGTTCAAATTAGTAAATATAAATTCTATTTTCAACATGCGTTAGCATTGGAGTTATACATTGTTTTAGGTTAGATATTAATATTAGAGTTATACATTGTTTAAGGTTAGACGTTAACATTGGAGATACATTTTTAATTGTTTTAGGTTAGGTGCTACCCGAAGTTTTTCTGCATGTAACTGTAAAACGCATGTCATATTAGATTTCTTAACCCGAGACGTTCCCGAGTATAATCCAGTAGTTTGTTATAGCAAATTATGATGATTATGAAAATAAACGTCAACACACAAATATTAAAAAAAAAAAAAATGTGGAATCTATGTAATTAATCGAGGATAACTAGACAAGTTTAACATCTTCTTCTCCCTCCTCTTTCTTTCTTTTTTTTTTTTTTTAATTTTTTTTATTTTTTGAGTTTGAGTTTGATCATCCATATGCTCTAAGAAATGCTGTCCACTGAATTTTCTTATTTTGTTACTTTTCGCAAGATTTTTGTGACCTCTCGTTGAAGACCACGTTTTCTTTAATAAACGTGTACATATTTTTTTTTGTTATGCAGTTATTTTGTACATGGTTATAGAGTAAAGATCCGGTACAAATAACTTTTTTGGTAAGAACTGTGAGAATCAAAGGAGGGTATTTTTTTTTTATTTTTTTTTTCAAAATTTTTTTTCCCATATTGTTAAACATGTATTATAGTATTGAAAACTAAAAATAAAAATAAAAATAAAAAATTTGGTGTAGAGTAATTACGTGTAGAGTAATTACATAATTACTCTAGTGTAAACTAATGTATTTACCTTAATGACGTAATTACACTAAAAAAAATTTTTTTAAAATTTTTTTTTTTTGTATTATTCATCTAGAAAGAATGTTTAAGCACATGGGAAAAAAAAATTCTAAAAAAAAAAATATTTTTTTTTACCCCATTTGATTCTCACAGTTCTTACAAAAAAACTATATGTATTTGATCTTTACTCCATGGTTATATTCTTACACCTATGTTTTTATTATAATTACTAGAGTTTTGCCCGTGTTTACACACGGTTCACCAACGTACAATTATTTTGAGCGGTAAGACGTAAAAAAAATATAGTAGAAATATTTTATTAAAATTTAAAAGAAACCAACACACATTTTATTCAAATATCATTAAATATTTCTTTATACACCACATTTTTTGTTTTAGTATTCACCTTCCCATCAGTATCAAGTATAAGTAACTTCACACCTGCCCTGCTTTTTAACTCTTGACAGTGCGACATAAAGCTGGCCATGTGAGAATACAGGGTCTCTTAAATACAATCCAACTTTCGATAGAGACTGTCCTTGGCTTTTATTGATGGTCATTCCGAAAGTAGACTTCAAGATCAAATGCACAAAATTTCAAAATAATAGCTGATTTTTTTTTAAAAAAATGAGAAGTTAAAATGAAAACAGTCTCGTTTGACTTTTAAGGCCTTATAAATTATAGGAGCCATGTTTAATAATTAAAAGTAACCAATGAAATTAAGTCAGAGATGATGTAACAATAAGTTGTGTAAAAAATAAATGAAAAAATGAATAGGTAAACAAAATTTATTACCGAAAATAAGTATACATAATTGCTTATATAAAAGGTAAAACAGGCGTATTAATTGTGATGAAAAAAATGAAAATTTAACTTTGTTTATAAATGTATTTATATTTATATATTATTAATAATTTTATGTTTAAAGGTTATTAATGAAATGGTAATCATAATTATTAACATGAGATGTTTCCAATATTGTGTAAATCATGATAAATGTTAATTATACGCTAAAATTAGTAATGTGACAAATAAAAAAATAGCATTTATTTTGTGTTTAAATGTCTTTAATTTTAATAACCGGATTTCTTTTAAAATTTTTATTTTGAATGTTTAAAAATAAAGTAATTCAAATGAAAATAGAAGTATTAATTGTGATGAAAAAAATTCAAATTTAACTTTGTTTATAAATGTATTTATATTTATATATTATTAATAATTTTGTGTTTAAAGGTTATTAATGAAATGGTAATCATAATTATTAACATGGGATGTTTCCAATATTGTGTAAATCATGATAAATGCTAATTATACGCTAAAAATAGTAATGTGACAAATCAAAGAATCAAGCATTTATTTTGTGTTTAAATGTCATTAATTTTAAAAACCGGATTTTTTTTTAAATTTAGATTTTGAATGTTTGAAAATAAAGTAAATCAAATGAAAATAGGCGTATTAATTGTGATGAAAAACTTCAAATTTAACTTTGTTTATAAATGTATTTATATTTATATATGATTAATAATTTTGTGTTTAAAGGATATTAATGAAATGGTAATCAATAACATGAGCATGGGAAATATTGATGAACAACTAAATAAAAAAGATTAGAAACTCTTACCGTGAGGTTTTACCGTCTCTGGGATTGAAGCTAATAATTGCCCGTCCTGTATATCGAGATGAAAAAACTCATGTATTAAATGATGAAAGCATGAATATATTTAGATAATAGGTAACTGTATCAAAATCAAGAAAGATCATAATATTTATTCTTTTTTAGGTTTTCAAACATTGTCCATACATTTGTATACGAAACATTTCCATACGTGCTTACCTGAAAATCTAAATAAAATGACATTATTCAAAAAATTAATTCATATAAATAAGCAAACATGAAACATCAAACAAAATAAAAATCAAGCCCAAGAACAAAATTTCAAACAAATTGTTTGATTATAAAAACTAACTAAAGATTTCAAAATAAAAAATCAAACCTTGATATCAGAAGCATGCAAGCAACAGTCGCTCAGGTACAAATCTGAAACAAATGGATATACGATACATAGAAAAATAAAAAAAGTAGGCTTCTTTACCATGATCAAATACAAATGAATGTGAACCAATTAATACTTGCACTAAACAAACCATTGGTTATTTTCCTTTAAATTGCCGTCTTTACGCCTTGGATCCACAATAACACACAATACATACAGATTGAAACCTAAATCATTAAAATCAGTAAAAAAAAATATAAAGACACAAAAACATTAATCCCCAAAAACAAATGAAGATATAAGATATCAGAAAGAAACATAGATGAAATCAGAAAGAAACGTAGGAGAGGCGATAGACGAACAATGATTGTGTTACAGGAGAATGGAATGATAATACCTTGAAGAAGGATCGCCAAGGATGGAGAATGATCGGTTGCTTCGTTTGATTGTTTTAAGGTTTAGAAGAGGATGGAGAATGATTTGTTATGAGGATGATTAGTTTTTTAGGAATGATAATAGGCTTGACCAATTTTTACCAAAATAATCATTCAATTACCAAAACAATGTTTAGGAAAGTTATTAAAACACTTTGACCGATTTTGACTAAATTAATAAATGATTTTCGATTTAAAAAAAACAAAAATTTTATAAATTCTCACAAGGTGCCATGTGGCTTAATGAGAGGAGGAGAGAGAATTGAACTTGCAATGTGGGAGTGCCATGTGTCCCACATTGCTTTTAAATATTAGATGTATATATTATACTATTGTTCATCACCAATTAACTGCTCAAATTTACACTAATAACTGTAATAGATTGTATATTTAGAAGTGATATTATCGGCAACTTAGAATTTATAGTATGTATTCATTGTATTTATCTATTCCCATAATTGAGGGAATTGCTTGTATATTTATATGGCATTATCAATGAGAAGGAGGCAAGCTTTAAACCACAATATTCTTCATGGTATCAAAACCTACCTTCTCTAAACCCTAATTCTCCTTCTCATCATCCACCTCCCCTCTAACACATATTTTTTTTCCTATCACCTGCCTCCTCTAATATCCGGCCATGTCTTCTTCTTCTTCCATCAACCAACCACTCCAGGATTTTTACAACGCCAGGTCCAGAGATCCAGTTTATGTCAAGTCAAGGACCGCAACAATATTCAAGCCAAAACCTCTGCTCAAGCGGCCGGAACTGCTCTCGCAGCCATGACAGAAACATCCAACCGCTCCACTTCTGAATCCCGTGACCGTAACCGTGCTCCAGATACCGATCGGAATGATCTCAGCCATTCAATTTCAGTAGTTATTTTTGAGATAAAATCCTGACCATAATAATTAGGTGGTTATGATCAAAATTTGACGGTCATCTTTTGAACAGAGTAGTTTCTTGGTTTCGGGAGGCTATTGGAAGTTTCAATCCCTACTAACACTACTCTTCCCGTAATTCCAGGGGATTCTCTTCAACCTCTTCTGCCGTCCATTATATAAATCCCCCTTGCTTTCTCCACTGGATTCAGAGCCTTCACGAATTCATCCTTCCTTCACCCTCGACACAAATTCAATGCATTGGATGAATCACCCCACTATCTACTACCACCTTTTCTATTGCAATCATGGTTAGTACGTTTACTCTCTCAAATCATAGCCATTAAATACATATGCACACGAATCTTTTTACATACTAAACTCGCTTGATGGTTGGTGAATGTGCAGGAACAACAAGGTCCCAATTTGAAGGCTACTGAAAGGAAAGCGAGACAAACAACGCCTCGTCAGTCTCCTCGCCACCAATTTCTTGGTATTAATCTGATTTCCCCCCTTTTGAAATATTTTAGGTTTTAAAAATATACAACCGACGCTGCAAAACATTACAGTTCCTGTGAATTGGAGATATAAAGTAGTAATGAGCACTAAGTTGATTTGGATGGAAAGTGGTTATCACATTGTAGAGTGCATGTCTTATGAGAGCATCTGAGATTGAATTATATTTTTTTGTTAGGTAATTTTGATTGTTCATATCTATGGCCTAAAAAGATTCTGATTTTTATGCATTTGTCGGAAGGCTATCATGGGATGTCACAAAGCATCATCTTGAAGACACTAAATGGCAAAATTGTTGACTCTCAGGTACATTACTTTTCTTATAGTTTATGTTGGGCTAAATAATTGATATGTTTTTCTATGTGTTTAGATCAATTAATGAGGTAGTAGGTAGAAAAACACGTCTACCATATTTGGATTGATGAGTTTTATCATTTATGTTGTTTGAGTAAGCAAAGAATTTAAAACTTGATCTACAAACTAGAACTATTTCACTTTTGAAATGAGTTTTAAAAATTTTGTATAAAATGTCATTCTTAAGTTTTAATTATTGAAATTTGTGATTTTTTTTCACTTTTGTTATTGATCCTTTGTTTTCTTTGCCGGTGGAGAGCTAGAATCGATCTTTGGTTGCTTAAGATGGGTTTGTTAACAAGGAATTTTTGGCTCTGTTGGGTTGAATTGCTAAAACTCATTGTTGTTTCTGTGCTTTGAATAAAATTATTCAGTTGGTTGTGTTGAATTAAATTGTATGCAAAATCTCACTTGTAAGAAGCTTGTATTAAAAGTGAATTTAAATAAGATTGTGATATGTTTGAGAAAGAGTAGTTGTGATTCATACATGGAGATCCAACTACAATTTGGACTTTCTTCACATGCCTTAACATGTGGTTAACACCAGATAAGTCAATGGGCTTTAGCAAACTTCAGGAAGGAGTTAAGTATTACTAAAGCTAATGTTCTCCCCAAGTGTTATGCACATAAGTGCTGGATTATGTTAATCAGAATTGAAGTTCAAGTATTCATACAGTACCAAATGTTTTGGGATTGCTTTTTTAAAAATATGATTCTTGCCTGTAGTTCTCATTTGTAAGTTGTAATTACACAGTTTGTTAGTTAATTTTCAGTATTAATCGCAAGCCTACAAGCTAAACTCAAGCCTACAAGTAAATGAATTAACTTTCAGTAATAACATCAAATTTTTTACCCAGCAAATTACTGATGTTTACACAAGGGAAGTTTTCTATGAACCCGTGTCGCAATTAATAGAGGTTGAATCCTTGCCTTCTCATTCATTATGCAATCAATATATAATACAAAGTCTATCTCCTATTTTTGGTATGAGATAAATACATTTAAATATAAATTACAATTTACTCAAAATACTTTATCTATTACACCCCCGCAGTCGAAGCGGGAGGTGACCGGATGCTGAGACTGTCTCTGAAATCTTCAAATAAAACGCGAGGTAGACCTTTCGTGAATATGTCTGCAATCTGGTAACGAGATGGGACATGAAGAACCCTGACGTGTCCCCGTTGAACCTGTTCACGAACAAAGTGGATGTCTAACTCGATATGCTTGGTGCGTTGATGCTGTACAGGATTCCCTGCCAAATAAATTGCACTTACATTGTCACAATAAACAATAGTCGCTCGAGAGAGAGGATGCTGTAGCTCAAGAAGTAAATTTCGGATCCAACAAATTTCGGCGACTACGTTTGCGACTCCCCGGTACTCTGCTTTGGCACTGGATCTGGAGACTGTGCTCTGTCGTTTGGACGACCAAGAAATGAGGTTGTCACCGAAGTAAATACAATAGCCGCTAGTGGAACGCCTGGTGTCGGGGCAGCCAGCCCAGTCAGCATCTGTGTAGGAAACCAAGGATGTAGACCCGCAGGCGTGAAGAGTCAATCCAAATGTTGAAGTGCCCTTGATGTACCGAATGATACGCTTAAGAGCGTTCCAGTGGTCAAGACGGGGAGCATGCATATGCATGCAAACCTGCTGTACAGCGTAAGAAATATCGGGTCTCGTGAAGGTGAGGTATTGAAGTGCGCCAGCAAGACTCCGATATAATGTCGGGTCATGGAACAGCTCACTGGTATGGTCACTAAGTTTGCTGTTTGTGTCAACCGGAGTGGACACAGGATTGCACGACTGCATACCGGCTCGTGCAATAATTTCAGTCGCATAGGACTGCTGTGAGTGAAACATGGTGTCTTTCTTGCGAGACACAGTGATACCCAGAAAATAGCTGAGAGGGCCAAGGTCTTTCATGGCAAATTCATTAGACAATTTTGCCATGAGAAAATATCGAAGCTTGTCTGAGGAGGTGACCAGAAGAATGTCATCAACATAAAGAAGAAGATAAGCCGTGTAAGAACCCTGATGAAAGGTAAATAAAGAGGCATCGCTCTTGCTGTGACTGAACCCCATAGATAAGACAAAATCTGTGAAACGTTGGTACCATGCTCGTGGGGCTTGTTTTAGACCGTATAGGGACTTCTTGAGCAAGCAGACATGATCAGGAAACTGTTTATTACGAAACCCCATTGGCTGGTACATGTATACTGTTTCATTCAAGTGCCCGTGAAGAAAGGCATTGGTGACATCCAACTGGTGAATGGACCAGTGCTTAGATTGCGCAATGGACAGAACTGTGCGTATGGTGGCCGGCTTAGCAACCGGACTAAAGGTTTCCCCACAATCTATACTGACCTGTTGTAAACGGCCATCACAAACTAATCTAGCTTTATAGCGTTCCAGTGACCCGTCCGACCTGTATTTGTGTTTAAACAACCACATACTACGAATAACATTCATGTCCGGATGTCTAGGTACTAATTCCCAAGTTCCGTTTCTAACAAGTGCATCGTACTCAGTAGTCATGGCGGTGTACCATTCCGGTATAGTCAAGGCATCTACTGGGTTTTTGGGAACGGGTACAATGTTAGGTGTAGTGTTGGTGTTAAGGTTGAATGGGTGTTTTGGTTTAAATATGCCGCTCATGGAGCGGGTGTGCATGGACCGAATTGGTGGGGGAGAGTGTGTCGGGATTGGGGTAGGGATGGTAGAGGGCTGTGGTGGATTGGACGTAGGGGTGAGTTGGTCGTTTGTAGGTGGGCCGAAGGGGGTAGGCGTAGAGAGATTGGGCAATTGTGGGGATTGTGGTTAGGTCGTGGCTAATGGGCTAGTGGAGGAAGGGGAGGTATGGGTCGTGTGTGTTGGGTGAGGTTTGGTAGTGGACAGGTCTTGTAAATGGGGTATTAAGTGATGTGGGAAGTGGTCGTCTAGGAAGTTGTAGGAGGGTGTTGGGGCGACCGATTGTTTGAAGGGGAAGGTGGTTTCAACAAACGCTATGTGTCTGCAAATATAGACCTGGTTGGTTTTCAAGTCAAGGGACCGGTACCCCCTGTGGGAAGGGGGATAACCGAGAAAGACGCAAGGTTGAGCACGGTTTTCAAGTTTGTGAATGGTGGTAGAGGGAGTGAGAGGGTAACAAAGGCAACCGAAGACACGAAGGTGATCGTATGTGGGTGTGGCATGATATAAAAGTTCGGTGGGGGTTTTGTGGTTGGTGGCTTTATTGGGAAGGATATTGAGTAGGTATGTGGCGGTTTCAAGAGCGAAGTGCCATAGATGGGTGGGTAAGGACGCGTGGGCCATGAGGGTGCAGATGATATTATTTATGGTGCGGATTTTTCTTTCTGCTTTTCCGTTTTGGGATGAGATGTATGGGCATGATAGACGATAAAGAATGCCATTAGTGGTGAAAATTTTTTGGAAAGATTTATTTACGTACTCGCCACCATTATCACATTGAAAATTTTTAATGGTACGCTCAAATTGTGTTTTAATGGTGGAAGTAAATTGAATAAAGGCATTAAATACGTTTGACTTTTAGGTGAGATCGTATGTCCACAAGAAATTTGAATAATCATCTAAAAATAGGACATAATATTTATGACTAGAAGAACTAATAATAGGGGAGGTCCACACGTCACTATGAATAATATCAAAAGGTTGAAACGCATAATTATTAGAAGCAAAGAAAGGTAACCGAATACTTTTGCCAAAAACACACGAGTCACAAACATGTCTATTAAACTTATTAAAGGAAACAGAATTATTGTTTTTAAGAGAAAGTAAAGACGAGCGTCCTGGATGGCCAAGACGTTGGTGCCAGAGATCCGCAGAGATGGCAAGACAGGCTGTGGGAGTGGATGAGGAGGACCCGAGCACCAGAGGGTAGAGATCACCGCTGCTGTTGCACCGCAGGAGCGGGGCCCGCGTCTTGAGGTCCTTCACAAGAAAACCAAACGGGTCAAATTCAACAGACACCCAATTATCCCTAGTAAAACGACGAACGGAAATAAGGTTTTTAACTAATTTAGGGGAATAAAGTACGTTTTTAAGGATAAAGGGTGGGAATGGTTTGGGAAGGTATTTTGTGCCTTGTCCTAGGACCGGGATGGTATGACCATTACCTACTATAATATGTTGAGGAATGCACGTATTAGAAAAAGAATGGAAATCACCTTGATCATGTGTCATGGTGGAGGAAGCGCCAGTGTCCATGTACTGAGTCGGGTCTGGCTGCTGAAGAGACATGGTGTAGAGTGCCTGCTTAATGTCGGTTGGGCTATAAGCTGCATAATTGTTTTGCTGCGGGCAGGGGCCTAGAAGACCAACTTGAGATTGGGATGATTGTGTACTGTTGTTGGGCCGGTTTGAACTGGGATAAGGGCAAGGGGGGTTGGGCCATGGGAAAGGTGAGAAGGGAGTGTATTGGGCCGGTTTGTAAGGAAAGGATGGGTAGGAATGGTGGGTCTGTTGGGCCGAGTTGTACAGGAAGGGAAATTGGAAAATTGTGGTGGCCAAAAGTTGGTGTTTTGACCATGTCTGAAGCCTCCTCGACCTCGTCCACGGCGAGATGAACGACCGCGTCCGCGGCCAAAGGGGCTGTTAGTAGGCCGGTTGGGGTCAGGTGGTGTGGGTCGGTTAGTTGTGGTAGCGGTTAAGGCATTAGCGGCTGTTTTAGAAGAGGCCAAGGCACGTTCGGCTTTATCGGATTTGGCTTGTATTAATTTTGAATGGGCATTGTAAAAGGTTGGGAGTGGGTGGGTATTTTTTTAATATGGTTGAGATGCTTTCGTATTGGTCATTAAGGCCGGCCAACAGTTGTAGTACCAAACGGTCATTGTCTACCGGTGCGTCAACATTTGCGAGTTGATCCGCCAAAACTTTCAAAGCCTGACAGTAGGCAGACATGTTAGAAAAACCATCCAAACGAGTGTTGGAAAACTTACGCATTAGGTGAATGGCCCGAGCACTCTTCTTGTCGTGAAATAAATTTTCTATGGCGACCCAGGCTTCGTGTGCATTGGAGATGCTGTTGATAATAGTGTGTAGAAGGTCGTTGGAGATAGTGGTGTAGATCCATTGTAGGACGATGGCATCTAGGCGCTCCCAAGTGTCATTGGTATTGGAGGATTCGGCTTCGTTTGGATCCGCTAGGATGACTCTAGGTTTTAGATGGTCATCAACTATGAACGCCTTGCAATGTAATTTAAACAGAGTCGCCCACGAAGAGTATTGAGCGGACTCGATCTCAAGAACTATAGGGACATAGTTCTTGATATTAGAGACGGTGGCAGCAGGGTGTAGTTTGGATTCAACATTGATAGAAGGTATGATAGTAGATGAATTAGCAGGGGATGACATATTGGAAAAGAGGGGTACGTGAATGAGAAGGGAATGGGTAGAATATTATGTGACAGTAAAGAATAATAGGTGGAGAATTGTCAGTGGTTGTCGGCCGTAAAGAAGAAGCTGACGGCAGGAAGAAGCTGTGGAAGGATCGAAAAAGGGTTAGGGGATAGTATCTCTTGATACCATAATAGAGGTTGAATCCTTGCCTTCTCATTCATTATGCAATCAATATATAATACAAAGTCTATCTCCTATTTTTGGTATGAGATAAGTACATTTAAATACAAATGACAATTTACTCAAAATACTTTATCTATTAGCAATAGCCCGTCACGTTTGGCACATGATATTGTTATTAAAGGTCTTTAGTGTTTACAGTTTTGTTTGTTCAATGTAGATGCATCAAGTGTCGGCTAACTAAGATTTTATATATTTTTTAGAAAATTTATTTTGAAGAAGGATGGAACATGACTTTGAACCATACATCAAAGCATCAAAGCCATGGTGTTCATAGCCTACCTACACAACTATATATTTGAGCTGATGCATCCTCTTGTAAAGGTTACAACACTAGCTAACTTTGGAATATCATTAGCCCCGCCTTGATGTTCCTGGACCGGAGTACAAACACCTTAAAAGCAAGGTAAAACAAATTTTAGCGAAGCTGATATTTTTCATTAATCCTGGATCGTTGTGACTAGATATAGCAAGATGGGCGGGTTGGGTAACGCTGTTAGGTTGACATGTTAAACACGTTATGTCCATTTTTGAAACTGTTAAACAAATAATTTATATGTTAGTTATAAATACGAAAAATATAATAATAATTTAAGTCCATTTTGGAGGTTGTTTGCATTGATCTATTAAATATTGGGTTTGGGCCACATTCAACCCCTTGACTCTTTCTCCATTTAGGCTTTTATTTAGGCTTTTTTTATATGACCAGTTTAATCTATTTAGATAAAATACAAATATGTCAAAATTGCCACATCTATGATGTACTTTAGCACATCAACCCTTCAAATGAATTATATATTACATATCTCCAGGGTGAGCAGGTTACCTCATTCCTAAGTTCAAGCAAAGTAAATCTGAAAGTAAATGTAGATGGGAACCAAACTAATATAGTCACCATTCAGTGATTCAACCTCTTACACCAAAATCTGTATCGTTCTATCCTAATCAGCTCGATCGGAAGAAATCATTTGCAGAAACACAAGTCGGTAAAGCCAGTTTCTGAAAACTACTAGACTCAAGCATGCCTCAGAAATCTGTCATTTTTCCTTAATGAATTGTCCTTGGGGGCATAAAAGATAAGGTATTCTTAAGTACTACATGTATGATTATAAACATTAACTGAAATATTGATATATTAAGATTTAGCCATTGAATTTACCTTGTATAAAAGGAACGTATGCGTATAGTTTAAGATGTTATAGGAGGCAACCATTATTGCTACTTTCTCTTGTAATATTCATATATATTTTATTAGATTATAACATCATGTAGATGCACATATTGCGACTAATGCTATTGGATTGCGAATTACAAAATGTTTTGTTTCTGGTCGAATGGTCGAACGTGGAAATATGGATGGTCGAAGGTAGAAGCAAATGGTCGAAGGAACATTGGGAGGTCGAAGGAAGAAATTGCATATATGTGTGTCTTGGTTCGCCCACCTTAAACGGTCGAACCTGCACATCCGACCAAGTCAATTAGGCAAATGTGTAAGTCTATATAAGGCTGAATCAACTTTTTGAATGTAACTTTTGATCATTTTGTTTTCCCTCCCAGTGTGTGTTTCTCCCTAGGGGTATTATTGAGCTGATTTGGACCCAATTTTGATCAAAACTTTCTGTTTTTCATTGAACAATTGAATTTGGTGTTAAATTGATTGATTTGAACTTTTTTTCATGGATAAAACTCAAAATTCTCTTTGTTAAACTTGTTCCAAATCAAATCCGAAGCAAAACCTGCATAAGATCATCAAATTTCATCAACACTTGAAAATTTTTGATCAAAATAACTGATTTTCAAAGAATAACCGTTTTTCAAAATGAAGAGTCGAACCTAGGGAGATTTGGTCGAAAGTGAGAGTTTTAGGTCGAACCAGGGATTATTTGGTCGAATGTGGAGTTTTATTTGGTCGAACCTAGAAAGTTTTAGTGTGTTGTTGTTCATTCGACCTTAAGGGTTACATTCGACAAATCGAGTGGTCGAAAGTGGAATAAACCGGTCAAAAGTGAACTGAGTCTGTTGTTTTCTACATTCGAACTTTATCAAACGGTCGAACGTGGACTAATTTGCACATTCGACCACACGATCTTGCAAAAGGGTCGAACGTAGAAACTGTTGTGAAAATTTTCTAATCGTTTCGTGTTTAATCATTTTCAGATCGATATGTGGAATTTTCCTACAACACCACGACCTAATACAACACCACAACAGCAAACAACCATGGATCCTTGGTCAGTAGCTGCTTAGAAGTCTAGTCAACCATCACAACCGATTAACTATATGGCGATGACTAGTTCTATGCCTCAATAAGTTGTACAACCACAACCGATGGCTGATTACTGGGGAGTAGCAGCAACGGCGGTTCACTCTCAGACTACCAACACAATTTCAACACTTATTCAAGACTTATCTTCGGGTATTGGGAGCCGTCCACCAAAGTTGATGGAAATGGTAGACTACAACACATGGAAGACCAAGTTCAAGATTCACCTGGAGGGAATGGGATTAGAAGGAACGGAAGCGTGGCAAATGATAGCTGAAGGAGTTGATTCCGAGGTATTGTCATTTACTGACCGAGCTTTCAAGCTATGAGATTAACATACCGATGTCTGAGCTGGTGGACAAGTTTGCTGATGCTTTGCCACCATACTGGAATCAACACATCGAGGTACTCAAGGAAAAGGATGCGTACCAATACTGGACCATCAACGAGTTTATTCAGAAGCTTGAAAATAAAGATATGGAAGAAAAGAGTAAGGCAAAAAGAGCACAAGTTCCTCAGAACCCAGAGTTATAGCATGGTGGTGCTTCTTCATCTCTAGCTGGTTCAAGTTCAAGTACAACTGTAGCTCCACACATTGCGTGCATTTCAAGTCATGTTGAACCACCCAAAGCCCCCATAAACTACCTTGCTCAAACTTCATCTTATATCCCACCATCATATCCTACTACTATATACATCCCACCATTTTCACCGATGCAACAAGCTGCTTGTTATTCTGCAAGTCGAAATCAACCTCAACAACAATCCTATATTCCACAAATGAATCAAAACCAAATCAACCCTAGTCTATCTAATCAGAGCCCAATTGTGCTGGAGACTTCGAACTTGAACAATGTTACAGTTGAGATTGCACAGCAACATGTAGCATTGGTGTCGGCTATGGTAGCTTCTTATAACGGGCTGGTTGCTAGTCAAATTAGTAATAACAATTTGACCAGTGAAGACTATGCACAAATTGATAAAGAAGAGATGGAGCTCATTGATATCCAGTGGGCATTTGCACGCGTTATGAGTAGAGCTACTGAATTCATTGAGAAGACTGTCAGAACTGATCTTTCTACTTCTCCAAACACGACATATGGCTTCAACAAAGCCAAAGTGACATGTTTTAACTGTGGTGGGAAAGGTCACTTCAAGAGGGAATGTACACAACCAGCACAGCAGGGAAACAGGAATCCTTTCAACACCAACTACCAGAACCGTCAGAATCAGGTATCATACCAAAGTCAAAACAATTCCAATTTTCAACAACATCACAATTTCCAAAACCGCCAAAACAACTCACCAAACAACACTGTTAGACAAACCACTACACAAAACCAAAATCAAAACCAAAATCCAACACCACATAATCCAACCAGAACTATAATTCCTATCTCTACACCTAATAGCCAAACACAACCAGATAACAAGAACCATGCCTTGGTGATACAGAAAGATGAGGGATTCGATTGGACGGATATGCAGTTGGGTGTTGAGGAGATTACCACTGGTAATGTGGCGTGTGTTGCACAAAAAATGGATTTGGATGAGCCGGTGAGTGTTGAAGAAGAATTGGTGACTGAGAAGATGTCTGAAGTGAAAATCGAGGAGTTGAGTGAAGAAAGTGATGATTGCGTAGAGAAGAAGTCGGGTTTGATTCTTGACTCCGTTACTGATGTGCCAGAACAGTATGATTCAGCTTATTCTGATATGGAGAGTGATTCTGATTCTGAAGCTAGTGTTAACTCACTAGATGATGATATCGATCAACTGCTTGCTGAAGCTGATTTTCTGATGACACGCAAATCGTGCATGGTGGATGATGCTTTTACCAGGATCGATTATTCAAAAATTTTCGCTGTAAAGGAAGCACACTTTGCACTGATGGCGATGACAGAGCCTCCAAAGCAAGTAAGTACTGAATCTACATCAAATTTAAATTGTGATAAACATTGTGATGCTTGTGATAAATTGACAGAGGATAATAAGCAACTCAAGGTTCAGCTTGAGAGTGCTAAGATCAACTGTCAATCATATCAGAAAGAAGCACGAGAATTTAATAGAGTGCTTGATGGTTACAAGAAAGACATTTCTGAACTTAAAAAGACTTTATCTTTAAAACAATTAGCCATTAACAACTATATCAATGATTTGGAAAACACAAAACTTGAAATGGCTACCATCAAGTGCTTTGCAGAAAAGGTCAACAAGAAACTTGAAAGTTATAAGCACATTGCATATGTTGTTGATCACATCATTGAGGAGCCTTCACAGTCCAGTAGTGCAAACTACAAGGCAGTCCCATCTCCAGTGTTATTTGAAAACCATACTTTGCATGCAATAACACCGGAGAGTTCAGTTAAGTCTGACTCGACATCGGATGATGAGTCTAACACCTCTAGTGTGGGAGACCCAAATTTTGATGTTCGACCAATTTTGGGATTAAACAATGAAGGAGTAACTGCTGTAACTGATGATTCCGATTCTGAGGATGACTAATCTGAGAAGGCGTGTGATATTCATGCTGAAAATCACATAATTACAAACGAACCTGTGTCACCATCTCAGATTGTGCATCCCATGGCTAACGCTCATCGAAAGAATCATTCAGTTAAGCCTGTTGAGAAAAATGAACCCTGTGACAAACCCGTCAAGATTTTCTATTGGATGATTGGATCCGATAAGATAATGTCTGACGAGGAATATCTAATCAAATTTGCCAACTATTCAAAGATTGAGAAGATTTGGCAGGAGAGTACCATTTGGTTCCCAAAGCATGAGCGAACAAATGATGTACCTCCAGAGGTTTTAGAGAGAATTTACTTGGATATTCCAAAAGAACCAAAGGTTCATGTCACAGAGTTTATCAAGCCAAAGAACAAGGACCCAGCTCCTGAGAGTCTAAGAAGGAAATGTGTGGAGGATCAATATCCTATCACTACATACTCTAAGTCGAACGCCAAGAATAACTTTGAGGAATACCGTGCGTGTTATAAATGCGGGGAGAGAGGGCATTTACTTGCTCACTGCCCGTATATTAGGTACAAAAGGCACGAGGTGGAAGTGAAGCAAAATCATCAACGTCAGTCGATAATCAATGTTATCCACAACAACGTGTTGTCCCTCAACAAGCACATTTTTACAATCAAAATCATTTTTATCAAAGAAGGGATAATCGTTTGATGACATATGACCGTCGTAACCGGATAGGCATTGAAAAATCCCTTAAGAAACCAGTGGTGAACACAACTGTTGACAAGAAAAAGGTTCCTGTAAAACCTGTGGTCAAACCAATAGTTGGACCTGTTTTTGTTAAATCAGAGAAGGTAACCAAGAAAGTTTCGTTTAAAGACGAAGTAAAGAAACAGGTTGAGACCTCAAAATCTCAAATCCGGATCTTGAAACGTTCGGAACAGTATTGGCCAACAAAGGGTTCTCAAGGTGCTTCATTTTCACAAGTGAATGAGAATGTGAAAACTGAAACTGAAAAAGATTTAATTGATCAGAAAAAGATCATTCAAATCAATCTGTCTGTGAGAAATATTCTTTGAAACTCAAAGATCAAAGACCCAAGACCAAGCAGGCTTGGGTCCCCCCGAAACCATACACCGGACCTCGCCCTTTGTGCAACACTTGCAAGTACCATCATCCAGCACAGGTGCCATGTCGATTTTGTACTAAGTGTCAAAGATATGGTCACCTGGTGAACGTCTGTCGAGCCCCTCCTACTACCCAAGACAACAACAACCCAGCTCCCAACCAACAAAACAACAGGCCTGCTCGTGGTCAATGCTACGAGTGTGGCAGCCCTAATCACTACATCAACAACTGCCCTAATCGTAACCAAAACCAAAACCGAAACCAAAACCAAAACCAGAACCGCAACCAGAACCAAGGTGCTCGAGGTCGCGCCTACAATCTCAACGCTAACCAGGCTCGTGACAACAACGAGGTGGTGAATGGTACGTTTCTCATTAATAACCACTATGCATCCATATTATTTGATTCGGGAGCTGATAAGTCATTTGTGTCACTGAAGTTTGAACCTTTACTTAACTTACCCCACACAAATCTAGAGGAACCTTTAGTGGTAGAGGTAGCTAACGGGAAGTCTATTTCGATCGACTCTATTATTCGTAACTGCTTGATGAACCTCGACGATCATACCTTCTCTATCGATCTCATCCCCATGCATCTTGGAAGTTTTGATGTTATAGTAGGCATGGACTGGTTGTCAACTCATCGTGCCGAAATTCTGTGCTTCGAGAAAGTCATACGCATTCCTCTCGAATCTGGTGAGATTTTGAAGATCTATGGTGAGAAACCCTGTGGCGAGCTTAAGCTTATGTCTTGTACTACTGCCCAAAAGTACTTACGAAAGGGGTATACAGCCTTCTTAGCTAACGTGATAGAGAAGAAGGACAAAGGCAAAAGTATCCAAGACATTCCTATTATTCGAGACTATCCTGAAGTCTTTCCAGAGGATTTACCTGGTTTACCTCCTGCTCGACAAGTGGAATTTCGAATTGATCTTGTTCCTGGTGCTAATCCTGTCGCTAAAGCTCCTTATCGTCTTGCACCCTCTGAGATGCAAGAACTTGCCAGTCAATTACAGGAACTTTCTGATAAAGGGTTCATTCGCCCTAGTTCTTCTCCATGGGGAGCCCCTGTCTTGTTCGTTAAAAAGAAGGATGGTTCTCTTAGGATGTGTATTGACTACCGTGAACTCAACAAACTCACCATCAAGAATCGTTATCCACTTCCTAGGATTGACGATCTCTTCGATCAACTTCAAGGAGCAACCCACTTCTCGAAGATTGATCTCCGTTCTGGTTATCATCAGCTTAGAGTCCACGATGAAGATATTCCCAAGACAGCTTTTCGCACACGCTATGGTCACTATGAATTCATGGTTATGCCTTTTGGGTTGACCAATGCTCCCGCAGTATTTATGGATTTGATGAATCGGGTTTGTAGACCCTATCTCGACAAATTCGTGATCGTTTTCATCGATGATATTTTGATTTACTCTAAATCAAAATCCGATCACGAGCAACATCTTCACTCTATCTTGAATCTCCTAAAGAAAGAACAACTGTATGCCAAGTTCTCAAAATGTGAATTTTGGCTTAAGGAAGTTCAATTTTTGGGACATGTCATTGATATGAACGGAATTCATGTTGATCCTGCAAAGATCGAAGCTGTGAAGAATTGGAGTGTTCCTACCACTCCAACGGAAGTCCGTTCTTTCCTTGGTTTGGCTGGTTATTATCGTCGATTCATCGCCAATTTCTCCAAGATCGCTGTTCCTCTCACTACCTTAACTCACAAGGGTAAACCCTATGAGTGGGGACCTAAGCAAGAGGAAGCATTCGAAACTCTTAAGCTGAAACTTTGTGAAGCTCCTATCTTGTCTCTACCTGATGGTAATGATGATTTCGTGGTCTACTGTGATGCATCGAACCAGGGTCTTGGTTGTGTTCTCATGCAACGAGGAAAGGTTATTGCTTATGCGTCTCGACAACTCAAGACTCACGAAAAGAATTATACCACCCATGATCTTGAATTGGGCGCTGTTGTCTTTGCACTCAAGATTTGGAGACATTATCTTTATGGGACCAAATGTGTGGTGTTCACGGACCACAAAAGTCTCCAACATGTCTTCGATCAAAAGAATCTTAACATGAGGCAACGACGTTGGGTTGAATTACTTAACGACTATGATTGCGAAATTCGCTACCATCCTGGCAAGGCGAATGTTGTGGCTGACGCACTTAGTCGTAAAGAGCGTGTCAAACTCCAATGTGCGAGAGTTCGTACTGACCTTCAAGATCGCATTCTCCAGGCTCAACACACATCAGTCACCCAAGGTAACATGTACGATGAAATGTCTTGTGGTGCTGAAACTCAACTTGAAACCAAACCCGATGGTCTTCTTTATTTCCTTAACCGACTGTGGATTCCCGACCGTGATGATCTTCGTACTTTTCTCATGAACGAGGCTCATAAGTCTCGTTATTCTATTCATCCTGGAGCTGACAAGATGTACCAAGATCTTCGTTATTCTTATTGGTGGCCTGGTATGAAGAAAGACATTGCTCTTTTCGTCGCCAAATGTCTCACTTGTTCCAAGGTCAAGGCTGAACATCAACGACCATCTGGTATGCTTGAACAACCAGAGATTCCTGTCTGGAAATGGGAGAGCATAGCTATGGATTTCATTACCAAACTCCCTCGTACACCCAAAGGTTTTGACAGTGTTTGGGTAATCGTCGATCGTTTGACCAAGTCAGCTCACTTCCTACCTATTCGTGAGAAGTATTCTGTGGAAAGGTTGGCAAAGATGTACGTAAGTGAAATCGTATGTCGTCACGGTATACCTTTGGACATTATTTCTGATCGCGATGGTCGTTTCACCTCTCACTTTTGGGAGTCTCTACAAGATGCTTTGGGTACCAAGTTGAACCTGAGCACTGCTTATCACCCTCAAACTGATGGTCAGACTGAACGAACCATCCAGACACTTGAGGATATGCTCAGGGCATGTGTCATCGATTTTGGTGGCGCATGGGATTCTCATCTTCCTTTGGTTGAGTTTTCATACAACAACAGTTATCACGCCAGCATTAACATGGCTCCTTTCGAGGCACTCTATGGTCGGAAATGTCGTTCACCTGTCTGTTGGACTGAGGTTGGTGAAGCTCGTATTACTGGACCCGAACTAATCCAAGAAACCACAGACAAAATTCAACTCATTCAGGATAACCTTCTCAAGGCTAGAAGTCGCCAAAAGAGTTATGCTGATAAACGTCGTAAACCCTTGGAATTTCAAGTTGGGGACCTTGTACTACTTAAGGTATCCCCTTGGAAAGGAGTAATTCGTTTCGGTAGAAAGGGAAAGTTAGCTCCTCGATACGTAGGCCCCTTCAAAATTCTTGATAGAGTTGGAAAGGTGGCTTACAAACTTGATCTTCCACCTGAGCTAAGCAATGTTCATCCGACCTTCCATGTTTCGAATCTCAAGAAATGCTTAGCAGATGAGAACCTTCATGTTCCTCTTGAGGATGTGCAAATCGATGAAAGCATGCACATTATCGAGAAACCCGTCGAAATTGTTGATACTGGAGTCAAGAAACTCAAGCGCAGTCGTATTCCGATCGTTAAGGTTCGTTGGGAATCTAAACGAGGCCCAGAGTTCACTTGGGAACGTAAAGACCAGATGAAGTCGAAGTATCCACATCTTTTCCCACCAGACTCTCCAACTCCAACTTCGGGACGAAGTTCCTAAAAGTAGGGGAGACTGTAACATTTCGCATTTAAACTTGTACGTTACACGTTCGTTATTAATAAAAACGTCAAGTTTTATCTTTTACGTTCGCATTAATTATTTTGTCACATGCTTGGAACCCTAATACTATATATATATATATATTATATATGTGTTGTGTGATAATTATATCAAAAAAAAATAATATGCTCGAGCCGGGGTTCGAACCCGCACCCAAGCCCAAACCACATCAAGCATTAACCAGCTGGGCTAAGCCAGCAACCTTGATATAACCCGGACGCACATTAATCTTATACACACTTGAACTCTTGACAGTTGACTTGAGAAAGTCAACTGCCTTGACGCGTGATGAAGAATCAATCACAATAACTTGTGATTGATCCATATATGGCAATGATACACGATTACCGGCCTCATTCAACCTCGTTTACACGCTATTAACCATCAATCATTGACCAATTTGAATCCTATACGCGTTTGACATTTAATCATAGGTCAACTTTCCAATTAACCCAACCATCGACCCACAGTATAAATTGACCTCCTACGAATCATTGCAACTCGCTCATACTCTCTTCTCAATCTTCAATTCTTTTCCAATCACTCTGATAATTAGCTTTCTGATCGTTGTTTGACTTTTGGCTTTGACCGGGCAATCGAACACAAATCAACACTGTGAGTTTAATTTTTTGTGTGGGTTATGTTCATCGGCAATCACACATCAATAGCCCTATGATTAATTAGGCTATTGATGTGTGAATTGATCAATTGCAGAATCTAGGGTTCGTGCATTTGATTTGGGGATAAACTCTGTTTAACATAACGTATATAATTATTTTTAATCAGGGATCATCACAACCACTGGCCTAGGCCAAGTGGTTGTGACCATGGCTCATAACCAAAGGCACCCGGGTTCGAGTCCCGGCTGTGGCCTTCTTTTCTTTTCTTTTTCGTTTTTGAACAACAAAGCAAATTATAATTATATATTATACATTTAAAACTTATAAATTCATTTTTAAATATTAAAACTATTTTATAAATTCTAAAAAAATTATATTTATTAAATCTGATTTAAAAGTTTTATTTACAATTTTTTTATTTTTCTGAAATTCATTTATTTAATATTTATAATAATTAAATCAATTTTATGCTATTATATTTATAAAAATCCATTAAAATATCAAAACAATTTTATTAAATTCTACAAAAATTGTCCTGAGTTTGTATAGAGTTAAACTTTACAGAAATAATTTTTAATTCAGAAAAATCATTTATTTTATATTTTTAATCAATTTTTGTTAGATTTATTCATAATTAAATCATAATAAATTCAATTTTTATTATTTTTGCACCAAAATTTTATACAATTTATTTTAAAATATTTAGAACAGAAATATGATTTTTAAAAATAATAATACTTTAATTTTAGTATTTTTAGATATTAAAGTTAATTGTTGGCAATTTGTAATAAATAGATTTAAAAATCTATTTTAAAGGAAATAATTTTATAAAAATTATTTTTTACTTCAAACACATTATGATGAGCATTCTGAATTCAAATTTTATAAAAAGACTTTCTTTTATTTAATTATCAAAATTCCCCTTTATTTAATTAACATTTTATTTTAAATTCAACAATTGGATATCCCCAAATCGAAACCCTAGGATACACTTATAAACTAATTAGACTTAGACTTATTTATTACCATATTATAGGGTGATATTTGGCATTATTTGGGCAACACTATTATTTCATTTTTCAAGAAGTTTAACATTTGCCAAGGTGAGTTTTACATAGCCCCTTTTATTTATCACCATTTTTGGGGTGAAACATGTTATAACATCATCATTGCAATTCAATCATCAATGTGTCTATGTGTTTTCTATGTTGCATTATGTCTTGAGCATGATTAGAGTAAGCACCATTCTAGCATAATCATTAACTCCGTACAAGCCGACGGTATACATTAATAGATCTATTGGACTAACAATCCCACCCGGATACGTGCCTCCTACAAAGGTAGCGTGGGTGTTTGTTATCGCATAACATATTCAAGTGGACCATGAGCGTATGGTATGTATCATATTATAACAGTCATCAGGGTTGATTATGCACTCGATTTATTTCTAGTATGTTCTCACATATGGGCTAGATTGACATGACACATGAATTGCACAACATTTTTATTCTATTATCAAAAACCTATGTAATTCTCACCAACTTTTGTTGACCCAAAAAATATTTTCAAAATTAACATGTTTCAGGTAACAATGAAGCTGAGGCTTGAGTTAGCATGAGGATTTAACATGAAGTTTATTTGAAGCTATTAAAGTTTTGTTATTTGATATTATGTATTGAATTCCTAGACATCATTTTATATTTGGATATTATGTTTTGAATAAATTATTTAAAATTCAATTTATACCATGTGCTACTGAAACAATCATCAATACGTGGCACCCCGATGTTTCCGCCATCGGTTGGGGTGTTACAGATTGGTATCAGAGCCTTGGTTATAGGGAATTAGGTTATTAGAAATAATCTAGACTATAACCTTAGGGACTTAAAACAGTACTTGTTTCTCTTACTTGTAACCCTAATTGCTTCCCTAATCCTATCCTTATCCTATACCTTATATAACCCTAAACCTACACGTGACTACTCTTATTCGTCTGCTGCAATCCTGATCCACCATTAGATTAATAGGACAAAATCCTCAGGTTTAACCTGAACCCCCTTGAGATCTCGTCGAAGTTCTAGATTTTAATAACGAACACGTGCAATCTGGAAGGGTGAACGCCTGTATTCTGAGTCTTCTGTCTAGGCTGGCATTGCGCATATATCCCAATCAGACGAGGGACCCGGATGCCTACCTGGGAATTCTCGGGATGAGTGTTCATTTATAGGCTAAAGCATGTCTTCATATGTTATTAGAATTTAGAATCTTTGATAAGTCAACGTTTTCGTTTATTCGTTTTAATTAATGAATAAATGATTACATTCCTTATATAAACTCTCATTCATTTCATTGTGTCTATTACAGATCATGCCTCCACGTCGTAGCACTCGCAACAGCAATGGTGAGAACCACGAAGAAGGTGGTGATAACCATAACCATGACCAAGTTCCTAACCACAACAACAATGGTGTCGATGCTCAACTGGCTGCGATCATTTCTCAACAAATGGCGCAGCAAATCGCAACTCTGGTTCCCAATTTACTCGCTCAGGTCATCCAAATGAACGGCAACGGGAATGGTCACGGCAACGGGAACGGGAACGGTAATGGCAATGGTAATGGACCCCCAGCCTGCACCCTTAAGCATTTCAACTCGTGTAACCCTCCAAAGTTTAGTGGTGAAGAAGGAGCTACATGACTCCTCCAATGGTTTGAGGGTATTGAGAATACCTTCATCAACAGTGAGTGCCCCAACAACTTCAAGGTTCGTTACGCCATGAGTGTTCTCCATAAACGAGCACTCACTTGGTGGAATGAAGAAAAGCGTACTCGTGGGGCCGAAGTTGCTCTTGCTATGACATGGGACCAAGTCAAAGAGATCATGAAGGAAGAGTTTTGTCCTCGCAATGAAGTTAAGAAGCTTGAGGATGAGTTCCACACCTTAGCTCAAGATAGTGGGGAAAATCTTGCCTACAACACCCGCTTTCATGAGCTTAGCTTATTGTTGCCTCACAAAGTTACTCCTCTGCCGGTAGCCATCGAGAAGTACATCGGTGGTCTGCCCATGCAAATACAGGACACCGTTTGGGGTAGGAATCCTGCAACTCTGGAAGAGGCCAAACGTCTAGCGGCCACTCTTACTGATAATCACGTGAAGAACGGTACTCTCTTCCGCAAGGGCACTAAGAAGACGGTTGCCAAAGACACTCCACAGCCTGCAATTGAAGTCAAGCCTAAGACCTCAAGCAACAAAAAGCGCAAGGCTAGAAACTATATGGTTGCTGCTACTCCACCTGCTGCCCATAACCCAGCCAAGAAACCATACACCGGACCTCACCCTTTGTGCAACACTTGCAAGTACCATCATCCAGCACAGGTGCCATGTCGATTTTGTACTAAGTGTCAAAGATATGGTCACCTGGTGAACGTCTGTCGAGCCCCTCCTACTACCCAAGACAACAACAACCCAGCTCCCAACCAACAAAACAACAGGCCTGCTCGTGGTCAATGCTACGAGTGTGGCAGCCCTAATCACTACATCAACAACTGCCCTAATCGTAACCAAAACCAAAACCGAAACCAAAACCAAAACCAGAACCGCAACCAGAACCAAGGTGCTCGAGGTCGCGCCTACAATCTCAACGCTAACCAGGCTCGTGACAACAACGAGGTGGTGAATGGTACGTTTCTCATTAATAACCACTATGCATCCATATTATTTGATTCGGGAGCTGATAAGTCATTTGTGTCACTGAAGTTTGAACCTTTACTTAACTTACCCCACACAAATCTAGAGGAACCTTTAGTGGTAGAGGTAGCTAACGGGAAGTCTATTTCGATCGACTCTATTATTCGTAACTGCTTGATGAACCTCGACGATCATACCTTCTCTATCGATCTCATCCCCATGCATCTTGGAAGTTTTGATGTTATAGTAGGCATGGACTGGTTGTCAACTCATCGTGCCGAAATTCTGTGCTTCGAGAAAGTCATACGCATTCCTCTCGAATCTGGTGAGATTTTGAAGATCTATGGTGAGAAACCCTGTGGCGAGCTTAAGCTTATGTCTTGTACTACTGCCCAAAAGTACTTACGAAAGGGGTATACAGCCTTCTTAGCTAACGTGATAGAGAAGAAGGACAAAGGCAAAAGTATCCAAGACATTCCTATTATTCGAGACTATCCTGAAGTCTTTCCAGAGGATTTACCTGGTTTACCTCCTGCTCGACAAGTGGAATTTCGAATTGATCTTGTTCCTGGTGCTAATCCTGTCGCTAAAGCTCCTTATCGTCTTGCACCCTCTGAGATGCAAGAACTTGCCAGTCAATTACAGGAACTTTCTGATAAAGGGTTCATTCGCCCTAGTTCTTCTCCATGGGGAGCCCCTGTCTTGTTCGTTAAAAAGAAGGATGGTTCTCTTAGGATGTGTATTGACTACCGTGAACTCAACAAACTCACCATCAAGAATCGTTATCCACTTCCTAGGATTGACGATCTCTTCGATCAACTTCAAGGAGCAACCCACTTCTCGAAGATTGATCTCCGTTCTGGTTATCATCAGCTTAGAGTCCACGATGAAGATATTCCCAAGACAGCTTTTCGCACACGCTATGGTCACTATGAATTCATGGTTATGCCTTTTGGGTTGACCAATGCTCCCGCAGTATTTATGGATTTGATGAATCGGGTTTGTAGACCCTATCTCGACAAATTCGTGATCGTTTTCATCGATGATATTTTGATTTACTCTAAATCAAAATCCGATCACGAGCAACATCTTCACTCTATCTTGAATCTCCTAAAGAAAGAACAACTGTATGCCAAGTTCTCAAAATGTGAATTTTGGCTTAAGGAAGTTCAATTTTTGGGACATGTCATTGATATGAACGGAATTCATGTTGATCCTGCAAAGATCGAAGCTGTGAAGAATTGGAGTGTTCCTACCACTCCAACGGAAGTCCGTTCTTTCCTTGGTTTGGCTGGTTATTATCGTCGATTCATCGCCAATTTCTCCAAGATCGCTGTTCCTCTCACTACCTTAACTCACAAGGGTAAACCCTATGAGTGGGGACCTAAGCAAGAGGAAGCATTCGAAACTCTTAAGCTGAAACTTTGTGAAGCTCCTATCTTGTCTCTACCTGATGGTAATGATGATTTCGTGGTCTACTGTGATGCATCGAACCAGGGTCTTGGTTGTGTTCTCATGCAACGAGGAAAGGTTATTGCTTATGCGTCTCGACAACTCAAGACTCACGAAAAGAATTATACCACCCATGATCTTGAATTGGGCGCTGTTGTCTTTGCACTCAAGATTTGGAGACATTATCTTTATGGGACCAAATGTGTGGTGTTCACGGACCACAAAAGTCTCCAACATGTCTTCGATCAAAAGAATCTTAACATGAGGCAACGACGTTGGGTTGAATTACTTAACGACTATGATTGCGAAATTCGCTACCATCCTGGCAAGGCGAATGTTGTGGCTGACGCACTTAGTCGTAAAGAGCGTGTCAAACTCCAATGTGCGAGAGTTCGTACTGACCTTCAAGATCGCATTCTCCAGGCTCAACACACATCAGTCACCCAAGGTAACATGTACGATGAAATGTCTTGTGGTGCTGAAACTCAACTTGAAACCAAACCCGATGGTCTTCTTTATTTCCTTAACCGACTGTGGATTCCCGACCGTGATGATCTTCGTACTTTTCTCATGAACGAGGCTCATAAGTCTCGTTATTCTATTCATCCTGGAGCTGACAAGATGTACCAAGATCTTCGTTATTCTTATTGGTGGCCTGGTATGAAGAAAGACATTGCTCTTTTCGTCGCCAAATGTCTCACTTGTTCCAAGGTCAAGGCTGAACATCAACGACCATCTGGTATGCTTGAACAACCAGAGATTCCTGTCTGGAAATGGGAGAGCATAGATATGGATTTCATTACCAAACTCCCTCGTACACCCAAAGGTTTTGACAGTGTTTGGGTAATCGTCGATCGTTTGACCAAGTCAGCTCACTTCCTACCTATTCGTGAGAAGTATTCTGTGGAAAGGTTGGCAAAGATGTACGTAAGTGAAATCGTATGTCGTCACGGTATACCTTTGGACATTATTTCTGATCGCGATGGTCGTTTCATCTCTCACTTTTGGGAGTCTCTACAAGATGCTTTGGGTACCAAGTTGAACCTGAGCACTGCTTATCACCCTCAAACTGATGGTCAGACTGAACGAACCATCCAGACACTTGAGGATATGCTCAGGGCATGTGTCATCGATTTTGGTGGCGCATGGGATTCTCATCTTCCTTTGGTTGAGTTTTCATACAACAACAGTTATCACGCCAGCATTAACATGGCTCCTTTCGAGGCACTCTATGGTCGGAAATGTCGTTCACCTGTCTGTTGGACTGAGGTTGGTGAAGCTCGTATTACTGGACCCGAACTAATCCAAGAAACCACAGACAAAATTCAACTCATTCAGGATAACCTTCTCAAGGCTAGAAGTCGCCAAAAGAGTTATGCTGATAAACGTCGTAAACCCTTGGAATTTCAAGTTGGGGACCTTGTACTACTTAAGGTATCCCCTTGGAAAGGAGTAATTCGTTTCGGTAGAAAGGGAAAGTTAGCTCCTCGATACGTAGGCCCCTTCAAAATTCTTGATAGAGTTGGAAAGGTGGCTTACAAACTTGATCTTCCACCTGAGCTAAGCAATGTTCATCCGACCTTCCATGTTTCGAATCTCAAGAAATGCTTAGCAGATGAGAACCTTCATGTTCCTCTTGAGGATGTGCAAATCGATGAAAGCATGCACATTATCGAGAAACCCGTCGAAATTGTTGATACTGGAGTCAAGAAACTCAAGCGCAGTCGTATTCCGATCGTTAAGGTTCGTTGGGAATCTAAACGAGGCCCAGAGTTCACTTGGGAACGTAAAGACCAGATGAAGTCGAAGTATCCACATCTTTTCCCACCAGACTCTCCAACTCCAACTTCGGGACGAAGTTCCTAAAAGTAGGGGAGACTGTAACATTTCGCATTTAAACTTGTACGTTACACGTTCGTTATTAATAAAAACGTCAAGTTTTATCTTTTACGTTCGCATTAATTATTTTGTCACATGCTTGGAACCCTAATACTATATATATATATTATATATGTGTTGTGTGATAATTATATCAAAAAAAAATAATATGCTCGAGCCGGGGTTCGAACCCGCACCCAAGCCCAAACCACATCAAGCATTAACCAGCTGGGCTAAGCCAGCAACCTTGATATAACCCGGACGCACATTAATCTTATACACACTTGAACTCTTGACAGTTGACTTGAGAAAGTCAACTGCCTTGACGCGTGATGAAGAATCAATCACAATAACTTGTGATTGATCCATATATGGCAATGATACACGATTACCGGCCTCATTCAACCTCGTTTACACGCTATTAACCATCAATCATTGACCAATTTGAATCCTATACGCGTTTGACATTTAATCATAGGTCAACTTTCCAATTAACCCAACCATCGACCCACAGTATAAATTGACCTCCTACGAATCATTGCAACTCGCTCATACTCTCTTCTCAATCTTCAATTCTTTTCCAATCACTCTGATAATTAGCTTTCTGATCGTTGTTTGACTTTTGGCTTTGACCGGGCAATCGAACACAAATCAACACTGTGAGTTTAATTTTTTGTGTGGGTTATGTTCATCGGCAATCACACATCAATAGCCCTATGATTAATTAGGCTATTGATGTGTGAATTGATCAATTGCAGAATCTAGGGTTCGTGCATTTGATTTGGGGATAAACTCTGTTTAACATAACGTATATAATTATTTTTAATCAGGGATCATCACAACCACTGGCCTAGGCCAAGTGGTTGTGACCATGGCTCATAACCAAAGGCACCCGGGTTCGAGTCCCGGCTGTGGCCTTCTTTTCTTTTCTTTTTCGTTTTTGAACAACAAAGCAAATTATAATTATATATTATACATTTAAAACTTATAAATTCATTTTTAAATATTAAAACTATTTTATAAATTCTAAAAAAATTATATTTATTAAATCTGAGTTAAAAGTTTTATTTACAATTTTTTTATTTTTCTGAAATTCATTTATTTAATATTTATAATAATTAAATCAATTTTATGCTATTATATTTATAAAAATCCATTAAAATATCAAAACAATTTTATTAAATTCTACAAAAATTATCCTGAGTTTGTATAGAGTTAAACTTTACAGAAATAATTTTTAATTCAGAAAAATCATTTATTTTATATTTTTAATCAATTTTTGTTAGATTTATTCATAATTAAATCATAATAAATTCAATTTTTATTATTTTTGCACCAAAATTTTATACAATTTATTTTAAAATATTTAGAACAGAAATATGATTTTTAAAAATAATAATACTTTAATTTTAGTATTTTTAGATATTAAAGTTAATTGTTGGCAATTTGTAATAAATAGATTTAAAAATCTATTTTAAAGGAAATAATTTTATAAAAATTATTTTTTACTTCAAACACATTATGGTGAGCATTCTGAATTCAAATTTTATAAAAAGACTTTCTTTTATTTAATTATCAAAATTCCCCTTTATTTAATTAACATTTTATTTTAAATTCAACAATTGGATATCCCCAAATCGAAACCCTAGGATACACTTATAAACTAATTAGACTTAGACTTATTTATTACCTTATTATAGGGTGATATTTGGCATTATTTGGGCAACACTATTATTTCATCTTTTCAAGAAGTTTAACATTTGCCAAGGTGAGTTTTACATAGCCCCTTTTATTTATCACCATTTTTGGGGTGAAACATGTTATAACATCATCATTGCAATTCAATCATCAATGTGTCTATGTGTTTTCTATGTTGCATTATGTCTTGAGCATGATTAGAGTAAGCACCATTCTAGCATAATCATTAACTCCATACAAGCCGACGGTATACATTGATAGATCTATTGGACTGACAATCCCACCCGGATACGTGCCTCCTACAAAGGTAGCGTGGGTGTTTGTTATCGCATAACATATTCAAGTGGACCATGAGCGTATGGTATGTATCATATTATAACAGTCATCAGGGTTGATTATGCACTCGATTTATTTCTAGTATGTTCTCACATATGGGCTAGATTGACATGACACATGAATTGCACAACATTTTTATTCTATTATCAAAAACCTATGTAATTCTCACCAACTTTTGTTGACCCAAAAAATATTTTCAAAATTAACATGTTTCAGGTAACAATGAAGCTGAGGCTTGAGTTAGCATGAGGATTTAACATGAAGTTTATTTGAAGCTATTGAAGTTTTGTTATTTGATATTATGTATTGAATTCCTAGACATCATTTTATATTTGGATATTATGTTTTGAATAAATTATTTAAAATTCAATTTATACCATGTGCTACTGAAACAATCATCAATACGTGGCACCTCGATGTTTCCGCCATCGGTTGGGGTGTTACAGCAGCACAAACAATCCCATAAGCCATAGAAAGTCAATTCAGTTGAACTACCCCTTGAGCGTTTGCACATGGATCTGTTCGGACCAGTCAAGCGTAAAAGTCATGCTGGTGAATTGTACTATCTTATGGTTACAGATGACTATTCCAGATTTTCATGGGTTATGTGCTTGCATCATAAGAGCGACACTTTTAATAATCTGAAAGTTCTGTTCACTCGATTGGAAAATATCTGTGGTCTAAAGATCAAGAGAATTAGGAGTGACAATGGGACGGAGTTTAAGAATGCACAGATGGATGCTCTTTATGAAGACAAAGGAATTCATCATGAATACAGTGCTCCGTATACCCCTCAACAGAACGGTGTCGCAGAACGCAAAAACAGGACTCTAATTGAAGCGGCAAGAACAATGCTTGCGGATTCCAATCTTCCAGTAATGTTCTGGAACGAAGCAATTTACGCAGCTTGTTATACTCTCAATCGTGTTTTAACGGTGAAGAAGTTTGGCAAAACTTCTTATGAGCATTTGAACCGACGAAAGCCGAACTTAGAGTATCTAGAACCGTTTGGAGCCCCGTGTACAATGCTTAATCCATCTGAGAAGTTCGCACCAAAGGCTGAAGAGGGTTTCTTTGTTGGATATGCAACCCCGCTCAAACAGGTATTCAACAAACGAACCCGTCAGGTAGAGGAGTGGGCTAACGTTGAAGTTCAGAGGAATACACAGAATGCCCGGGGTAGTGGTCCAGACTGGATGTTTGATTACAAAGATTTCTTTGAATCATTCAATCTAGATAGCTTGGTTGAAGAAGCTGTATTACATTTATATTACGAGTGTGAAAACGCAGTGACATCACCGTTAGTGCGTCCGATCTCCGTAAACCCCCAAACAGCTTCTAATGATACCAATGCTCCTGTAGTAAAAGAAGAGGTATTTCAGGAAGCTTCCACATCTCTTATTTCATCGGAATCTGAAGATGACGATGATGTTACTAGTGAAGTTGTTCAAGATGTTGCTACAGAGACACCACTAGTGAACCAAAATCCACATGGTTCTTCATCATCGAACGTGGGTAATGATATGGATTCCACAGAGAATTTGACTACTTAGACGGGAGTACACGTACTTGATTATCCGGAATCTCGAATACACCGGATTCACCCGCTCGAGCAGGTTATTGGTGATCCTGGTAGCAGTGTAATGACAAGAGGTCAATTGAAGAATGCTAACTCACCAGAAAACCTTGGCGCTCTTGCTTTATATGCCAAAATTCAAAAATTAGGTTTTCAAAATGACTGGTCTTTTGCTTGTTATGTTTCGCAGTTCGAGCCGTGAACATACAAGGATGCTCTTTTAGATGACGCTTGGGTAGAGGCTATGCAAGAGGAGTTATTACAATTCCAGAAACTGGGAGTGTGGACACTGACAGATTTACCTCCGGGACGGAAAAAGATCGGAACAAAATGGGTGTTCAAGTGTAAGAAAGATGACAGAGGAGTGATTGTTAGGAACAAAGCTCGATTGGTCGTACAAGGCTTTCATCAAGTTGAAGGAATCGATTACAACGAGATTTATGCATCGGTTGCACGCTTAGAAGCTATTCGCATGTTTCTGGCGTTTGCATCTTATAAGAAATTCAAGGTGTATCAAATGGACGTTAAAAGCGCGTTTCTTTATGGTGTGGTCAAGGAAGAAGTTTACGTAGGTCAACCACCAGGCTTTGAGGATCCTATTCACCGGGATAAGGTCTACGTTCTAAACAAAGCTCTCTATGGGTTGCACCGGGCTCCAAGGAAATGGTATGAGGAGCTGAGCACGTATCTTCTGTCCAAAGGATTTAAACGAGGTTTGGTAGATTGCACACTGTTCACAAAACGAACAGGGGATGACTTGCTTCTTGTGCAAATTTATGTTGATGACATTATTTTTGGTTCTACTAACGAACTTCTGTGCAGAGAATTTGAACATGTTATGCAGGAAAAGTTCGAAATGAGTGCAATGGGCGAGATGCAGTTTTTCCTAGGCTTACAGGTGGATCAAAGTCCAACGGGGATCTTTATTCACCAGACAAAATATGTTTCTGAAGTCTTGAGCCGATTCCAGATGGATGATTCGAAGCCGATGGCTACCCCGATACAACCTAATCATGGGATTGGTGTTGATGCTAAGGGGGAATTAACTGATCCTTTTACATACAGAGCAATCGTCGGATCTCTGATGTACCTCACCGCCTCCAGACCAGATATAATGTTTGCCACATGTCTTTGTGTACGTTATCAATCAAAGCCGAAACAGAGTCATCTTGCAGCTGTCAAACGTATCCTTAGATATCTGAAGGGTTGTCCGTCGAGAGGACTATGGTACCCTAATGATGATAATTTTGACCTAATCGCTTTTAGTGATGCAGATTGGGGAGGCTGTGACAAAGACAGCAAATCCACAACGGCTGGATGCTAGTTTATGGGGAGCAGGCTCGTGACCTGGCAATGCAAGAAAAAAACTGCAGTCGCCTTATCCACATGTGAAGCAGAATATGTTTCAGCATCAATATATACAAAGACCATCAACAGGAATTCTGGAAGAATGCTAAGATGGATTTCTGGAATAATGAATCTGCTGTTATAAGTACGATTTAGGGGGAGCTCGTGATCGTTTCTGAAGATGACATTAGTGAGGCACTGAAGTTGCGGCATGAAAAGAAGACTGATCCAAGAGAACTATCATGGATTTAACAGAGAAAGTGCTTCCTACGAATGAAGTACAATGGACCAATTACTGATGGTTCATTACACAAAGGGAAGCTATGCCCTCAGTTCAAGTATCTCGCTCACGTCATGTTACATGTGTTTGAACCAGTGAGTGGAGGATATGATGTTATAAGAAAGAGTATTAGCTCTTTGATGGTTGCACTAATCTTGAACAAGCCGTTCAATGTATCCGGAATGATACTTGAACATATGCTGGAACCACTCAGAGGTTTGAAGACCAAGAAATTTCTGTTATATCCTAGATTCCTGCAAATGATATTCGATGAAAAGTACAAGAACTTGCGAAGAGATCCTACTCAGATTGTCGTACAGGATCACATGAACCTGAACACGCTTGTTAGAATGAAAGGTTATAAAGGCGTGCTGTTGAATGAAAGACCACCACACAAGAACTTGTTTGGTCATCTTATTAATCCAGGGTATGTAGATCCAGGTAAGGATAAAACTAGGAATGCTAAAAGTGAATCTGATGATGATAATCCTTTATGCCCAGTTGATCCCGTTGCAAAAAGAAAGTGGCAAGTAGTGAATGTCGGTGCAAAGACTTGGAAAGGGAAAGAGAAAGAGGATGATATAGAACCACAGAAGAAGGTTTCTAGAAGAAAAAAGAGTGTAGCCAAAAAGGGTTTACATTTGGTTAATGAAGTGTCTGTTGATTCTGAAGAGACACTGGAAGATGATAGATGGGATTCGGAGAATGAGACTGTAAAGAGCACCACGCCCAAGGCCACTGTGGCTAGTGAGTCTGAAAGTCTTAATAAGTCTGTAGAAGAGCAAAGGACAAAAAGTCCTATTGCATTGGATGAGACTGATGAAGGATTGGGTTTGGGATCCGAAGATTTTGGAGGATCTCCAAAGACAGGAGAGAAACAAAAGAAACCACTATACAAGAAGAAAGAGAAAGTTGTGAAACCGATGGAGAAAAGAGCTAGAGATATTGAGAATTTGATTGCTGGAAAGAAATTGCCTACAGCATCTAGTTCTAAATCACCCATCACATCCCCAGCAGCAAAGAAACAAAGACATCATCTGCTGCTGAACATACTGAATTGCCAACTGATGCTTTCAATGATGCTTTGGATAGAGTGTTGAAGAAAGGAAAGATTCCTGTTGCTGAAGCTTCAACACCTAACGTTACTGTAGATAGTGATGTGATGACTGCAGTTAACCAGAAGTTTGCTAACATGATGAAAATTATTAATCAGCAACAAGCAGAGATTGAACAGTTGAGAAGCAATGACAGAAAGATGTTAGATGTTGTTGAATCGTCACATGAGAATCATGAAGCTCTGGAAGCAAAGATTAAACAACTTCAGAAAGAAAACAAGAAGTTGTTAAAGCATGAGCAGAGAAACACCAAAAGGTACATTACTATAAAAGAGGAGAACAAGAAGCTGAAAGCAGAAAACAAGAGTATGAATAATCTGATAACAGATTTGTACTCAAAAGCTCCTCAATTACAAGCTGGTGAAGAAGATAAGGAACGTGACGAGGAGGAAGTTGATTTTGAACCATCTGATGAAGAAGAAGAAGAGGATGATGAGTTGAATGAGGATGCCGGTGAAGCTCCTAAGAAGAAGAAGAAAGATGATGGTGATGATGATGGTTTAGGAGATGATTTGGGTGAAGGTAATAGCTCTACTAGTTCTGATAGTGATGATGATGATGATAATACTGACAAGTATAAGTGTGAGAAGAGAGGATCGGGTAAGAACACAGGAGAATCCAGTTCAAAATCTCCTGGTGGCACTGTTGACGATGATAATATCTTTTGGAATGAGAAGTTAAATCCTTATCTGAAGATGACAAGAAATTATATCGCCAGATGTTGACTGACAGAGTCTGGACGATAGAGATGACTGGTAGATTTCCAGAGATATTTGAGTCGAACGACATGCGTTTTGAGTTGGAGTACAACGATCCTGATTTAGAAGACGGAGAAGTTTCTGCAGCCATGTCAAAAGAGATATTGGAAGGACTGGCGAACCAGGTTGGTAATTCTCTGGAGGAGTTGATGAGTGAGAATCAGATACCTAATATACCTGAGAAGGAAGCAGGTAATCACTCCGATGACAGAGATGTTCCGGTATTTGAAGAAGTGGAGATAGAGGATATTACTAGCGAGGAATATCCAGAATACTTTAAGAATGACAAAGATTCTGGATTTCCTGAATTCTCTGATGATTTGTTGCGCCAGGCTGAGAAACTTGCTCGTGAAAAGAGTAAGAAATTTGTTGAAGAAGTATTTCCAGATTGTCAAAAGCCTAATACTGAACAATCTGACGCTTTGAAAGAACTATTGAGGAAGCTTAAAGAAAAAGAAGCTAACCGTCCAAAGATTGAAGTTCAAGGTAGCTTTTACAAATTCCACAATGATTTGTTTAAAGGTAAGGCTCTCGGCTGGAAGTACCTGAGACAGCTGAAATGTGTCGCGGTGAAATGGGAGAAAGGAATCCTGTACTTTGACAGATTCCATGATATTAAGACACTACCATACTGGGCTGTTAGAGATATATGCAGACATGAAATGTCAGGTGCTTCAGTGAACAACCATCTGGTTGGTTACTTTGCAGATAGAATGGCCAGAGAGAGCAGGACGAAATGGGACGTGTTTACCCCACAATATCCTTAGAGGATAGTCCATAAGAAGGAGAAGGATGATATTACAGGAATGCCTAAGGTGACTTTGAAGTATAAACCACCAAAAGTGTTGAAACATATTCCTTTGATGCAATTACCACAACACTTTTCAAAAGATTTCATGTGGTGGTATTATGATTGGAAGACTGCAGAAGCTATTATCGTTCTGAAGGATGGTTTGAAGGACTTCAAGAAGATTCACATTTTTGACCCTATGTAGTTAATCAACTGTTCGCATGAAGACATCATAATGCTTTATTATAATCCAATTTACTGCGAAGCGAAAGATAGTGAACAGGCAAGCAAATACCAACGTGTGGTATTCTTATGCTTTGCATGGGATGTGAATGCTGGGTGTGACTTCGACAAGAAACTGGGGAAGCTTGTAAAGGTTCAGAATGTTGAAAAGAAAAGGTCGAAACAAACTCATGAACCAGTAATGACAAAGGAACAAAAGACGTTATTGCGCATCAAACTGATGAACAAGGCGATGGACCAAGAGCGAAGACTCAAGCAATCCAAGCAATAGTTGAGGGGGAGTTTGTAGATGCACATATTGCGACTAATGCTATTGGATTGCGAATTACAAAATGTTTTGTTTCTGGTCGAATGGTCGAACGTGGAAATATGGATGGTCGAAGGTAGAAGCAAATGGTCGAAGGAACACTGGGAGGTCGAAGGAAGAAATTGTATATATGTGTGTCTTGGTTCGCCCACCTTAAACGGTCGAACCTCCACATTCGACCAAGTCAATTGGGCGAATGTGCAGGTCTATATAAGGCTGAATCAACCTTTTGGATGTAACTTTTGATCATTTTGTCTTCCCTCCCAGTGTGTGTTTCTCCCTAGGGTTATTATTGAGTCTGTAACCAAGCTTAATCATTATAAACATCTTTTTGAAGTGTAATTGTTTATTGAAATGAATGAAACGATTATGTTTATGATGATTTCTGCGTTTTGCTAGTTTTATTATCATTTTGTGATCAATTCAGGGATTCCGCACTTGAATTGAACTTGTTTGATCATTATCTTTGTTGATTAGCCGATCCAACACGCATACACATCAATGTTTTCGTGTGATTCCAGCTTATGAACACTCGTAGATGGTTAGAGCATCCCTAGATCTTATGCTCACTATGAATCAAACTAGCTTTTTTCCTATATTGTGTAACTATCTAATGGTTTTTCTCTATTTTAATGTCCACTATATAGTTAATATAATACATTTATCATTATAATTTAGCCATCATTTTAATCAGTTTTCTTTGTAATTTGTTTCAGATTAGCTCTGTTATTAGATTTTTGATTTGAGAATTTACTAGTACTATTTCTCAGAAGGAGTGTGCTTCTTGTCCTACAAAGTAAACCATCATTTACCCTTCTTTCTTAGTGCTTTCATATTCATATTTGGTATTGAAAATCTTTTGCATCTATTGTGTTTCTTATGTAGGGTTGGGTGGGCTCGACTAGTAATGCTATGCTTACACACAAGACAACCGCTCTTCATGAAGGCTTTGCATGGACTACTTTACGACGACGTATTAAATGTGGTACAAAAAAAGCACACTAAATACACTGTGGAATATGCACCTTAACATATAGGAAAACTGAAATAGTATTTGTTTGGTAGGCCATATTGCTATTAAACTGGTGATGAAATTATACATGGCACAACAGGCGGATCGTGTCAGGTACGGGTCAATTGGGTTCGGTTCAGAGCATGCCGCTTTAAAATAAGTACAATTTGGTTTGGGTCATAAAGGGTTATGACCAAAATACAGAACATGTTATGACCAAAATTGGTTTAGGTTAAAATGGTCAACTAAAAGCAACAAATGACCAAGATTATCAACTATATAGTGAGAATTGGTACGGGTTAGGCGGGTGGTAAAAAAATGGGCATTTTGGTTTGTGTTGAAACAGGTTTTGTCAAAATGCATCGGATCAAAGTGGGTTTCTTTTAAACATGTATAAGATAAACTAGAAATAATAATTACAACTATATATACTATTGTCAAAACGAGCGACAAGGGTCAGCCTGAAAAGCGGTTGAAACGGGTCATAATGGTTTGTGCTAGAACTAGGTTTAATAGGAGCGATCTGGTTACACAGAATGTTATACTAGACCTACCATTTTTTTTAATTATTTAAAAAATAAAATATTTACTGTTACTTAAACATATTTTTATCTTATCTAGAATAAATAAAACTGTCATAGAAAGAGACCTTAATGAAAAAAGAAATGATCTGTTAATCTTGTATTCACCTATTCTTTGTAGGCTGAGGATTAGTTTTGTATTTGACTATCCTTTGTAGGCTGAGGAGTTGATCACAACCGGAATTGGATTGTAGATTATGGGAAAAAGAGAAGGTTAGTTGATAAAAATATGACATCTTTTTACGGGTTGGACTGGGTTGGCCCAAACTCTTTTTGTGTAATAACTTTTAATTTATTTTTTAAATTATAAAGTGTGTATCCTATAAATTCAATGGTTTAGGTGGTCTCTTGTATTAAAAAATACACTTCACACACCTATTTGACTTGATGGATTAAAGCTTCAATTCGTTTTCCGTATTGATGGTGAAAGCAACTCACTTCATGCAAGTTAAATAAGTTCTTGTTGTACTTTTATTATATGAGTTCAAGTTTATAGAAATGAACATCATGGATGATCCTTTCATCATAAATTGTATTGAAGATTCTATGAAGCACATCAGAACTCGTGTGTTACTCAAGCTTATCAAACCTGCACAAGAATGAGAATATCCTTTTTACTAAAGGTATCAGTTTTTTTATATCATGTACTTTACTTCATATGAGTATTTGGTTCATTTTCAAATTTTATTGGTTCGGTTATGTTTTAGTCCGATCAAACTATTTTTTTTTAACTAAAGTACATTTTTTCATTTGGTTGTAGGGAAGGCGACTTAATTAAGTGACCAAACAATCGAAACTCTAATTAAGTGACCAAACAATCGAAACTCTGAGCATTGGTTTTGTAAGATCTATATTTCTTCGTATTCCAAAATCGTGATGCTTATAAATCCAACTCGAAACTAATTTAACAATGTTTTAAAACCCCCTTTATAGCTTTACGCCTACAACTTGGATAGGAAGATACGGGAGCGCTTAAGCATGGCTTCCTTAACAACAGTGTTTTCTAATTACATTGCGTTGTAATAAGACAATATTTCTTTTTTATAAGTTTGTTGGTAATTCTTACCTTTTTTCTTTACATCTTCAAAATTTCCGGATTATACATAGCGAAGCCGAGTTGCTAAATTGTGTCAACTAAATAACAAAATTTGAGTTTACATGTACAAAGATTAACCAGATTTTGTACCTACTAATCCCATTTGGATAATATATTACCAGGATCTTTAATGTACACATAGGTTGAATAATGTAAACTAGATAATTGCCCGCGTTACACGCAGTTTACCAACGTACGATTATTTGGAGTAGTATAACGTATAAGAAAAAGTAAAGTAGAAACATTTTATTAAAATTTAAAAGCAACGAATACACAGTTATTCAAATATCGCTAAAAATTTCCTTATAAACAACATTTTTTGTTTTAGTCATCACTTTCCCATCAGCATCCAGTATAAGTAACTTCACGCCTGCCCTGCTTTTAACTCTTGATAATGCGACATAAAGCTGGCCGTGTGAGAATACAGGGTTTCTTAAATACAATCCAACCTTTGATAAAGACTGTCCTTGGCTTTTATTGATGGTCATTGCAAAACATACGCTTATTGGGAATTGACGCCTTTGGAACTTTACTGGAATCTTGATATCAGATGGTATCAAATTTATTCTTGGAATAAGAGTTTTGGTACCAATGTTTCCACCTGATATGATCTCGGCTTCAATAACACGCTTTGCAAGTCTGGTGATTCGTAACCTCGTTCCATTGCACAAACCATTTTGTTGATCTATGTTTCGCAACAACATGACGGGTACACCAACTTTAAGTGCTAAACGATGGTTAGGTAACCCAGAAATTTTTAAACCATTAAGGACATCAGGAGAGTATAAGTCTTCCTGTGAACGGTTATTACCATTCTCAATCTGACATATACTATCAGAGCTCAGATACTCGACTTCATCTCCAGGAAACAATGCAAGAAGCCTTTCATTTATATCATGTACGACTTCATTTGTAGGTGCAAGTATGGCTCGTTCTCCAAAGTAATCCTTATCTTTGTAAAGTTGGATAAGTGAAGGGTAGACGAAGTCAATTAATCTAGAAATCGGATCTGATGTACACTTAATAAGAAGATCATCTGGAATGTCCACATCAAACTCATCATCATGAATTGACTCACCAACTTTACCCTCACCTAATTCAAGAAGCCAGTTTGCAAATGCCTTTGTTTCATCGGATTCAGACGTGTTGTTACCTAAAGTTAACCTCATGTTTTTTGTTAAAGTGAGGACTTTGCAACTATTCCAAATAGGAGAAGAAGTTATTGATGCATTTAAAATATCTCTTCTACTACCGTTTGGAACAACCGGAAGGATCTGTCTAAAATCACCACCAAAAACCATAACCTTACCACCAAAAGGCAAATCAGAATTAGGTGAAGAATTTGACTGCAGGACGTCTTTCATTGTACGATCAAGTGCCTCAAAAGCATGCTTGTGAATCATTGGAGCTTCATCCCAAATAATTAACTTAGTTTGCTTCAATAAATCAGCAATATCACTATTGGGCTTTATACCGCACAATGATTGTTCAGTAACATTCAAAGGTATACGAAACCTAGAATGCGCTGTCCTTCCACCAGATAACAACAGAGAAGCAATACCACTGGATGCAACGTTCAAAACAATTTGTCCTTTAGATCTTATGGCAGCAGACAACGTTTTCCATAAAAAGGTTTTACCAGTTCCTCCAAAACCATAAACAAAGAATAGCCCACCTTTGTTACCATCAACCGCATGTATGATTTGATTAAAAATTGAACGTTGCTCATCAGTTAAAGAACGTGAATAGGTATGAAATTCCTCAGCCAACGTACTTACTTGATAATTCAGCTCATCAAGAATCAAACGGTTATTTGCAGATGATATCGAATCATTATCAGGATAAGGCATAGAAGGAAACCTACGCAGGCTTGAGTTATTCCGAAGCAATTGTTTCTCAATTTCAAGCAACGTAAGGTTCTTTATTTGTTCATCAGGAAGAGACAAACCTAAAAACGAAAAAGTTTGGAACATTCAATTTAAAATAAAAGGGACATTAAAAAAAATAATTTCATTAAATTTCGAAATTAAAATTTGTTACCTTCAATTTGGAATACGTCTTCGTGTCTACGCATAATACCATCTGACAGATACTTCCATGATTTTTCCCAAACATGCTCAGGTCTAGATAAGGTATTAGACAGCAACATCATCGCAAACAAATTACGAAGACAATATCCAGAACCTGTATAATGAGCCTCTTCAATAGCTTCTACATATTCTTTGTCATCGTCTAAGAGGCCAAGAGCATAACATGCATCACGAAATGTTGGTAAGATTTCTCCATTGACCGTTCTTATCTCCTCAAATGATCTAGGGCCTTTTACTTTATTTAGAAGCACTCTCAAAAAATACGCCTCGCCCATAGATGGATTAACCATGTGAACACGACCAATTGCCTTACCCATCTTTCGAAAGTCCCATTTTTTTTCTTCCTCTTTCCAGACAAATTTACTTGGGATTTCAATGTAACTTAGTTCACGTGCCACAGCTTCGTTTCGGTTCAGTTCCATCCATTTTAGAAACATTGTTGCAGCCACCGTTGGTTTGTCGAGCACATTTTGAATATTTTCTTTTGGACCATATACAACACTTTGCTCACCGGGCAGATGAAATGGAAGCCTTATAACTGGAGGGTATCTATAATGCACTTCATTTTTAAATATTCTCCACGAAGCTTCACATGCTGAAAGGAACCTACAATCAAAATGTTTTTTGATTTCATCTCTTTGCATCACTTCTTCACCTTCTCCATTATCTTCTACAAAAGCAACTTTAGCCATATCAGGTCCTTTATTAATGTATTTAAATAAATACTTAATTGAAGCGGCCTGGTTACACCATTCAACATTGATATGAGCTTGGTAACGCCTTAAAAGTTTTGCATTATAAGGGACCACATGTCTATTGTCTAACGTAGCAGTTCCTTTTTCAACAAATATCCCTGACTCTCTTCTTCTATAAACCGGATATCCATTTGAATCTAAAGTTGAAGCAGGAGAAAACTTCTTTGGAAATTTCTTGGAGCACTTACCGTCAAGCATGCACGGACAGTTCGGATATTCACGCCCACATGGTCCATGCATCATAAAGTCACTCACAAGACTAAACAACTCCGGATCAAGATTCTTATCAGGGATTTCAGCCGAAACAAAACGATCAACGTGTTCAATTGTGGGTAGCTTACTGGCTTCTTTAAGAAACAAACAGATATGAGCATGGGGCAGTCCACGTTTTTGGAACTCTATAGTATAGACAGCTGAAACATAAAGTAAAACAATATAATAAAACACGTTACTATTTAGAAACAACAAATAAGAATTGTATTAGTATAAATGAATAAAGATGCTAATATATGAATATATATTGGAAGTTTTTTTTTTTTGGTAATGAATTTTACCTGCTGAAGTTTTGCCCAATAGTGCTTTTTCACGTAAATCTTTCATGATTGAGTCTAGCTTAACTTTGAATAGTCTAGCTAAAATACCTGGCCTGTCTTCTGGATTTGTCTTCTTGTCTTTAAGAAACCGTCTAATTTCAGGCCATTTTGGATTGCATGTGATTGTAATAAAAAAATCAGGGTATCCATGCCTTTTACAAATAGCCATTGCATCAAGATAATTTTCCCTCATGTAGCGTGCACCACCAGTAAAAGAAGAGGGTAAAATCACAGGTGTCCCTACTTTTGCCAAGTCAGTAGGTCCATTTTGGTTCAACGTTTGAAGATTAGTATAAGTTTCACACCTAAGTTTACTTTGCTGGAAACGGACATAAAATAAGCGCTCACTCTCAATCATTGTATAAACGTCAACCAAAAACTGTTGAAGAAGCCGCCTAGCATTCAAAATCAATGAGAACTTACCAACTCTGTCCTGAATATGATATGCAAAATACTCTCTCATTGAACACTTTGAATCCACCTTCTTTTTAGATTTCCTCTCTTCCCTATGTGGTATATCAACCCTATAACAATCTTCTCCAAACGGAATAAGCAATGGATACTGCAAGGCTAGATACGACGGATGAAGTTCAGATATACGCTGAAGTCCCTCTGATCTTGATTCGACGACAATATCTCTATTGTCAAGCTGCTCATCATTGTCTGAAAAAATAAGAGCAGCGATTTCTGACGAAGTTGGTAGGTTGTATGTTCGGCCATCTTTAGTTCTCCTACCAATAAGACGCAACTTAAGGGTAACTTCTGGATTTTCATGAAATCGATCCCGTACACTCCTATAACTTTTCACAAGCTCATTATTTGAGTCTAACATCGACTTCAGGTACTGAATGATTTCAATGTCAAGGAGGTCAGAAATATCCTTACACTTTTCCTTTTCCTTACTGAAAAGAATGAAAATTTTTTTTTTTAATACATTAAAATTTATATACAGGGCTAAAAAAAAGTAGAATAAAATTTTTAGAATATTACCTATAAATGTTTTTTCGGTTTGAAACTTCATTTTCAGTGTCATATATATATAACTGCGAAAACTTCGGTTTCGAACCATCATAAGGAAGAAGACCACCCATCGTGTGATAATTCTCACCACTTATTCTGTATATGAAGGGAGCCTTTCCACTATTGATATTTGAATCAACCTTCCCTCCCATTGAAGTAAAACAAAACATAGAATTGAAGCGGCGAATGTGCTTTAAGAAATATTTGCTCTTTAATTCTATGTTCTTGAAAAGGTTCTGATAATCTGAATTGCTCTCTTTGAAATCTGGAAGTTGTACCTTTCCATAACCACAACATAGCAAATAGGTTGTTCTTCCACAAACATTTACGCTTCTAATAGCTTCTGACCTCCACAACTTTGCATTACACATTTGACATACAACCGTTTGATCACCATGATCCAGATAATCTTGCAAACAGAATAAATAAAATAAAATTAACTTATAAAAGAAAAAAAAAAGGCTTTTAAATGTTTTGTAAATTTAATATTTACCTTTAGAGACACCCTTAAATTGCAAGCCTTCAATTGTTTGAGGTTCCACATTTTCTTCGTCAGACAAACTAACCATTCGGACAGGTGAGATGCAACGTCGATTATTCCTTGATGTATTAATCGGTTCTCTTTGAGCAGAAGATGATGCAAGTGAGACCGTATTAACATCAGTAAGTCCACCTGTAATTAAGAATAACATTTAAAAGTTAGTATTAATAAGATTAAGAAATTCATTACATTAATCGACACAAAGCAAATTGTACCAGATGGGGTTGGATAAGTAGGAGTTCTTAGCGTGTCATCATTTGAACACTCATGTGCAACAGTGGGTTGTTTTCGAGGTCTACTAACAGAACCAACTTTACGTCTTTTTGAATCTAGTTGTGCTTTTCTAACGTTTCGTAACTCTGCAGATTTTTGTCTTTGGACTTCAGGCACGGAAACTATGGATAAAAATAATATCAGTTTGTATATTCAATGAACGTTTAATGTTAAAATAAAGGACTAATGTAAAAATAAAACGTGTATAACATAGTATTATGATACCGTTTGTAATATTGGACAAAGGAGTTCTTTGTGTGGAACCTGATAATACATAATGAAATAACAAAGAGACAGTGTTAGAGTAAAAAATTTGTCATCAATTTAAAAAGTAAAGCTATCGAATATTTAAATGGCATACAAATTTATTACCAGAGAAGGATGCGTTAAATGGGTTGTTGAAGGTTGATCTAAAGGATGACATATCGATTGAAACTAAAGTACTTCTGGATGTTGATGAGTTTGAATTTTGACATTGATTAGCATTGAGTCTCTTAGAATCCATTTGTAGTTTTCTGGATTTTGGACACTCCGTTGCAATATTTTTATTGACTTCAATCGTAGAAACAACGTATGAAATAGTATTAGTTTTTATAATGAAATCAATAAGAAAATAGGATATTCGTATACAGTGAAACATGTAGTTTAAATAAATAAAAATAACATTTGATAAATTAAACAAACGATTTTGTTGCAATTGTCCTATAAAAAAAGACGAACAAATAAAATTGACTTAAATTATAAATGTGGAATGGTAGTTCAGGCTGTATAGAAAGACTTAAAAGTAGAAAGTGTTATTCGTTGATTTACCGGGTGTAGAAACATTCAATGTACTTTGGAAAGATGAGCTTTGCTGAATATAATGGTTGGAACGTTCAACGGAGTAACGATTAAATATTGTAGTAGGCTGCACATTTTGAATTCCATTATTATGATTGTTCACCTTGCATCTCTTTGCATCCAGTTGTAATTTTCTATATTTACGACACTCGGCCGCGTGCTTAACTTTTTCTTCATGTGAGATAACTATGAAGAATTACGTATTAGTTACATAAGTAAACGATAATATAAATAAAGACATATATAACTACGAAATAAGTGTACCGTTTGAGATATTAGATAATGGCGTTCGTTTGTCATCACCTTATAAAAAATCGAAAAATTAGATGACAAATTAAAAATAATAAAATTATAAATAGATTGTATATTTATGCCAAAAAAATTACCATTCGAACTGTTAGAGAGTCTTTTACGTCCCATTTCAACTAAAAGGATGCAATTCTACATAAAATGCATTATAAGAGTTTAACAAAATATAAACAAACTTAAAATTATGGATGATAGGTTTATATATATATATAAACATTCAACGATACATAATACTTAACTAACAATATATTATAAATCAACATAAAGTACGAATCATCATGTTATGCGAAAATATGTAATATTGAAATTAAAGAATTACATACCTTCATCTTCTTTGATGGAACAGTAGAGAAAAAACATGTAGATAATCATGTTCTGCGAAAACATGTAATATTGAAATAAAAGAATTACTTACCTTCAACTTGTTTGATAGAAAGTAGAGAAAACATAAAAAAGCAAAGATGAACTCTTGAATATTTGAGTCTTCTGATTTGTCTGTAAGACTGATTGGTTTGAATATATGAAAGGTGTTGGTTTGATTTATAGTAGTAGGGTTTTATAGATTTTTAAAAATAAAATTTCTAGTCAAAACGTATTTAATATGGTTAATTACTTACCATGTTTAAATGAATTTCAAGATTTGAATTTTTTGGTGTAATTACAATTCAAATTTTTCGAAAATTTGAATTTATGGATATGTATAGTTTTTTATTTTTAGCAAGTGTGTAATTACAAAGAATTTGTAATTAAAATGTTTATTAATAAGCTTAAATACTTACCATTATTAAAGAAATACTATTTGAATTTTAAAGAAAACGAAAAAGTCAACTTAATTATATTTAGTATTTTTTATGTTTTTTTTATTAAGTATGTAATTAGAATACACTTGTTTAAATTAATTGTACTATAGCAACTTTGTAATTTTAACATAATCTTTAGTTATAATACTTAGAATTTTATATTAAAGTAACTTAAAAAAATGTTTTTAAAAACGTAATATAATTAAATATTAGTCATATTTTGTTGAATAATGTTATGGAATGTATTAGAACTTTATGTTTGATAAATTGTTTGAAAAAATATAAATATGATAAAAAAATGTTAATTATATATAGGTGGACCTATGAATAATGTTATGATTCTTATAGACAATTCAACATAACGTATAAATAATTAAAATTTATTCAACAACGAACAATTATTTGCCAAAGGTAAGGAAAAAAACATAAATGTTCAAACCAACAACTAATTCAAATGAAAAATAGTAGCAAACATCAAACAAACCATAATAAAAAACAAATTGTTTCAAACCATAAACAAACATTCAGAAAAAATCCCCAAAAAAAGAGCAAACAAACGGATAAATGTTCTTATTTTTCAAGCTTTGGGATCAACAGGGGGATCTCAACTGATTTGTCGGTGCAAACTTTCTTATCACCCTTACGCACTTTGGTAGTAGACTCACTTGCATCATCTTCTAGACCGTAAACTTTGTCGAGGCTACGCTTCACTTCCTGCTCGTCATGGACCAGACTAACTCTGCAAGATGATTCTGGAGTGTTGTTATCTCCAACAGAATCCTACAAAAGTAAATGAAAGGTTTAAAGTTTGAAAATAGTAGCAATTTAAATTTAATTGCGGGAGTGATTTAATAGGTGAAAAGAACCTTAAGAGAGACTGCATTTTGTGTAGACGATTCAACTCCATCCAAGCTTTCAAATCCAGGTTGATCCACCTAAAAACATTAACGGATTTGTATGTGTCACATTATATAGTAAAAGAATAATAAATTTTTATAAAATCAACCTATAAAGGAATATAGGATGGGAATAAAAAACCTGAATATCGGAGAACTTTTGTTCTAGTGAAGAAAGTATCGATGACTCATTCGTAAACTTGCGTATACTATATCCGTCTAGGTGCTTGTCAATATTGAATTGACCCACTTTAATTTTGAACGCAAACTTTTTGTCTTCAAGATCATGAAACTCAGTTGGAGTTGTTTTTTCTTCACCAGAAACCTTAATAACAAATGACATAAATAATATAAAGCAAAATAACTAATTTGTTTTGGACTGAGTGTAAACAACTTACTTGCTTAGATTTTTCTAAAAGTTGCATTGCTGACATTCCCAACAATTTCTTTGCTTCACGATCAAATAAAGTAAGGGATGTAATACCAGTAAAATCCTGAACCCTTAAAGGTACTCTGAACCTACATTTACAAATTACAAAATATTATTAAACAAATTTAATACTGTTTTACTTTAAGATGTACATATTTAAGATAAAGCATACACTGGATCAGCAGAGACGATGTGCTTTGGACATTCTTTATTGGGGCAAACTAACACCTGTTTAAACGAAGTAACATCTGTTTCTTCATTATCATCAGGTAAACTTAAGGTCGGCTCCACCTTGTGATTACAGTGCTCACATCCCAAATAATACCACTCATCTTTATCATCAACACCCTTAATGGTTCCAAGAACAATGACCTGTTTGTTCACCTACAAAAGAAACAGGAATCGGTTAAAAAATGAATTTTAAATAAAACTTGTATATAATGATATGATAAATCAATTGAATCTTACCTCTGTTATCAAAGGAAGATCACGAATAGTGCTGAAAGGGGTTTTATTCAAGAATTCATCATTAATATTCATACTACCAGACGATCCAAGAGATCGTTGAACAGACGATGATTCCGTAGATAAAAACTTTTCAATATAACTGTAAGAATAAAAAAATTAATATAACATATATATAATAAGTCAAATATTTAGATATATGTAAATAATTACAGGATAATTTAAACATATCACCTTTTCTTAAAAGCACGAATATCGTCAATATCTTCGTTGATAAACAGGCGAGTTATATTGAACCCATTTTGCAAACTTACATTACCTTAAAAAAAAGAAAAAAAGCAAGCGTTATT